>VZRR01006427.1:157303-208445 GCA_013398015.1 Oreocharis arfaki | reverse complement strand
GGGGGGGGGGAAGCCGAAATGTATTTTTGTGTCATCCATCATCTCAGCAGCCTGGGAGCTTTGAAAAGTTTCTGATAGACAACAAGTTCACTTCTCCCTAAGAAAAATATTGAAAAAGTTAACATTTTCTCTCTCACTATTAATTAAGGCTGCTGCACAGGAAAATGATAGACATAGATAACTTGGATTTTATTCATAAAAAGCACCTTATATCTAGGAAAATATAAATTTCTCAGTAGACTGTAAAACATTCTGATTTTCAGATAGTGGCTTAAAATGCTGAATAATGCAAAAATACATAGTCATATACTGTATGACACAACAGAGTACAATAGCCAGAATAATTCCTATATAATTTTGACTTCACATCTTATATTTCTTGCGAACAAGCTAAATTCCATACTGATAAGAGTGCCATAAAACTCTATACCTTGTGTTTTAAACCATACATCTACAACTGCACCAAGCACCCGGTAAGCCAATCAGCACAGCCTGTGCTTCTCTGTCTTAAGCTGAATGACAGACAAATGTCTCCAGCCATGCAGACGCTCATTAATGTACAGCTAAAGCCACCGCACCGCAACCTAGAAACAATGCAATGCAAAAATGAGACCTCTGAAAACCTGTGTAATCCAATGAGCACATCTACCAGGAGCTGTTAGTCAAATAAACATCAGTTCATTAGCTTCTTATTGCTGGTCCTAAATGCATGAAACTCTCTGAGAAAAAACAAGGCACGATAGTCACAATCTGTTTGGGTCTGCTGAATCCAATCAAAGGACTTGGAGAGTACATGTTGGTGCTGTGAGACTGAGGAATGCAAGTGGAGACACAGGGGCTGAGGAACCCTCCACAGTCTGTTTTGAACCTGCTAATGTGCTCTGCTCACTTAATGGCATCTTATAAAACACCTGGTCTCAAACACTCAAATATTGATTCAGTATATGGAAATCTGCTATTACACTACTGCTGTTTCTAGGAACAGCTTATATAAACAGAGCTGACATGATTGTGCCATATGGTTTTATTTCTGGAGTGCTTTGACTACATTTCTTAGGGGGAGGGGGTAATTGATTGGAGTGATTTATAGGTCCCACTCACTTCCTTCAAGGTGGATGATGACTAAGCTGTATAAGCCACGAATTTTGGTGTCCAGGTTCATAAGGGTTGTCAGTTAATGGTTAACCTAATGACAAATCTCTGCTGTGCATTCATGTGTGACTCCAGTGAGTGGATGATAAGGGCTAAATCCTCCATAGAGTACAGGCTCTATGTTCAGGCTGAAATGTGCAGGCTGAAAAGGAAGTACATTTTACAGGCCCTGTGTGCTTTTACCATGCCACATTTACCACACATTAGTGAGGGCAAACACAGGGAAATGAGAGGGTTTGAAGGGACAAATAAGTTGTGGTCCTTTCACAAACAGGAGCAACAACTTGAGTATTGTACCCGGGTGAAGAGTGAAGCTGCAGGCTCTGGGTTAGGTTTAAAATTCTGAGGAATTTGGTCAGTTTTGAAGATGCTGTTTGTCTTGCCATTCCTTCCTCATCAGCCTTGTTCTCAGGCCCTGCTGTCTCAAGTTGTCTCAAAAAGCTGCCATCTTCCTGCCACACCTCTTTTACCTTTTGGTGGATCCAGTTATTTCAAGATCAAGGATCTGCAGAGTCATGGGGATATGAATACCCTATGTGAGTGGGTTGCAAGCAATTGAGCAGGAAGTGAGAAAGATGTTTGCAACTGCTTGACTGCCTTCTTCCTTTGTGCTGTGTGTCTTCATCATGAACATCTGAACCCTGACACACTGTTTTGTTCCACTGAGTTTGAACTACTCCCTATACTCTTCACAGGCCTTTTGCTCACTTCATCTCTATATTTCCTCTTACAAGTTACAAAACAGACAAGAAGACTAATCAGCTGGAGTCACTACAGAGACGCAGCTGTGCAACTGTCTCCTTGCACATGTTGCAAATAAACCATCTCTTAAATATTTGTACCACTTCAGTATTTTGGATTGGTCGCATTGTACCTGTGCTAGGAACACACTAGATGGTTTCAATTGCTCATCATTTGATGTTATTAATTGTACACCTGGTACTTATCTGTTGTCCTCCTATCTATGCAGTTTGTCTGACGTGGGGAGGGATGAGGAGGAACACCGTGTGGAGTTGCTTAGGCACAGTGGCAAGGTTAAACCCTTGACTGGCCTGTCCCTTCGAACTCTCATATCATGTAAGTTGTAAAACACCCCAGAATGCCATACTGCAAATATATAAATCACCACATCAGATTGGACTAACAGTCCATCTGGTCAAAAGCCTCTTACTATAGAAATATCACATGTTTTAACAGAAACAATCCTGCAATAAACAATTTTCCATGTTTCAACAGAACATTTCAGTCAGCTCAGTGGCATTTATACATTATCAGGATATATCGAGTCCTGATGACTCATTTTGCTTAGTGGAGGTTATTTCCTTGTCTTACCTTGGAATGACAGATTTATTTAATTGATTCAGTGCACTTGTATTTATAGAAAAGATAGAAGAACACATGTTACATGCCTTGCCACTGTTCACCATTTTACAACTTTTGCCTTTCTCATTTTTTTCCCAGTGAGAGGATCTCTCCCGTTGGTTTATTTCAGGTTGGGGATTTTTTTTGGTGGAATATTTTTCTAATTTCTTCATTAGTTCTAGTTTGGGATTCTGCCAACTAGTAGTATATACTTTATGGCCAAAGGTGATAAAGGCTGAATCCAATATTAAATACTAAATGGCACTTGTCTTGTACAGGGTACTACGGGTTTTAAAGTCTCCTGCATCCTTCCCTAAGCATATTATTCCCTTTATTTATAAAATTTTTAAACCAATGCTAATATATTCTAATATTTTTAAGGTGGCACTATAGATAGAGGGGGTTTAAAATGCAAAGAAAACATTTATTTTCACACTTCCTGTGTTTTAATATCTTGACTATAAACTCTAATCAAGGCCTTGTTTTCTCTTTTCTGCTACCTAGCCATGCAGCCCAATAAACAACACGGTTTTCCTATTCCCTACCTCTAAAAACAGTTTGCAGATGTAGAGAGTCTGCTGACTTGGCCTGTGTGGGGATGAAAAAAAGAACGGTACTCCCTGTTAGGAAAGCCCCCCTCTCTTAAGGCTAAGAGGCCAGAAACACCAGTCTCTGACATTTCTTCCACAAAACTGTATGTCATGGCCCAATCCTTCATATGCATTCCAACTGCTTTTCTTCTGCTCCACCATTCCGTGGCTTTTTCTGGTGCGCTTTCTGTACTGAAAAGGAAGTGGTGAAACCGAGCAGGGAAGCGGAGAAGTCTCAGTTGCAGCCCTTCTGAGGGGAGTCTGATATAGCGTGATGCACTCTGCTAAGGGTGATAATCGTTTGAGGTGTGAGGAGAGGGACAGAACAGACTGTGATGCTGCAGGGTCAGGACAGCTGTTTTATGTGTGTGCCTGCAGAACAAGCCTGTCTGAGCTCAGGCTGTTTTGTTTTTCAGATACACCTGGTGCCAAGGACACTTAGGTTAGCCACTTTGTGGAACCACAGTATCAGCAAATTAGTATCTCTCTAACGCAGCTTGCCAACAGGAAATGCAAGGAAAACAGCATTTACCCTGCAAAGATCTTCCGACCCTGCTCTTGCTAATCCCCAGGCCACTACTGAGGAGCTTTCTGCAACAAAATGAGGAAGCAAAGAAGGCATATTAACCTCAAAGTTTTGTGGCATACAGGGACCAGTACAGGCTGTGAAGTAATAAGAGAAGTACCAGCAGAGCATGAAGGGAAGCACAGGGATGACTTGAAGCGCAGTAAATTCAGGTGGCCAAAGGCAGTCTGGGTGGAGAAAGACATCCTCCTGGGACACTGGACTGCTGCTGAGATCCTGCTTACTGTCGAGTACCCATTCAGCAGGATCCAGAGGTCACCCCCACCCTGATCATCCCCACCTTACCCCTGCCCCATGATAAGCCAGCCAGGAACCTCAGCCATGCTATATGAGTTCAATGGGGTTCAAAGAATCAAGACATCCAAAATGGCACCCGGGTTTTAGCATTTGGACTAAATGCTTAGCATGGACAGCTGCTTAGCTGTCTTTCACAAAGATAAAATAATCTGAATTTACATGAAGATGTAGATTTTACCAGATGAAGTCTCAAAGCTGTATCTAAAATCTAAAATGTTTGTAGAAAGCCTGATTTCTTTTTTTAGATATAGCCTAACAGGGTCACCACTCAGCCAATTCCCTCTTTTTCTTATGTCTCAGTGTTTCTGTTTGAGCTGATAACACTTTGTACCTCTGAACTTTTGGTCTTTTTTTCCTCTGAAATGCCCTGCACCTCTTTTTTTCTAATGTTTTCACCATTTCATAGGTATTTCTCCTGCTTCTCTCTCAGAGTTCCTGTTTCTGCAAAGTACAGTGGCTCAGACTGTAACTTTCTGTATGGCCAAGAAGTCCACAGAAACCTCAGAAATGAGATTTTCACAAGATAGGGAGATAAACAGAGTTAAGTATGGATAGATGTGTATATAAGGGAGAAGCATGAAAACACCTCATTTAAGACTCCTGATCATCTAGCAATATTCAAATATGAGGATCTTAAGCACCTTAATTAGCATAATTGCAAACAAAATAAATTACACGCGAAACATTTAATACAATAAAAAGAATGTTACATTGGGCTTGGAAAACCAGATGAGCCTAATTAAACCCTAACATCTTATCTTGGGATTTTTAGAAATCCTTTGTCCTCTCTGCTTGATTTGGTTTTAGTTTAAATAGAAAAACAGATGGAGACCAATGTTTTGTATTCAGTTTAAATGTGACCCAGGGGTATTTCAATCTCTCTAGACAAATTGATTTCAAAAGAACCTAAGTGTTTAGTCAATATCTAATGGTGATTATTCATGGGCTTTCTGGTACCAGCAATTCTCAGTATAAAATTTCCCATCATACGGGCTTGAATGTGAATTCCGAACAACGCTTATTACTATTTAGAGGTTTAGGATTGATAATACTCAATGCAGGATTGATGATTATTTTCCATAATTCTTTTCATGAAGGCTTTAAGAAAACACTTCCTGTGGCTGTGGAGTGTTCTGTCTTACTCTTCCAGAGTAATTCACCCAAAATGAACATAAATTTACCTCATTAGAAATAAACCAGTAGCTGATTTTCTTATGTAAGAGACCCAATTTAGTGATAAACTTTTACATAAAATAGCATAGCTGAAAAAACCCTTTTCTTGCATCAGTTGAAAAAACACTTCCAAGCTGGTGTGTGGTGTACAGAAGAAAATAAAACCATTTGAATGGCTGGCAGACAATCTCCAGTACTCTTCATGTTAATACCATTAATGTTCACATTGTTTTGCTGGTATAGCTATCAGCTTGTAACTGTGAGGCAAGAATTTGAGTTTTATGAGATATGTTAAAATAGGATACATATCTGGTGAGGGAAATCTGCCTAAATTTAGTAATAATAATAAATTAACCCCTTAATTTAGGGGTTTATTATTATTTACCAAGGTCCAAGTCATTGCAGAGGTCACCTGCCTGAGCCCGGGTTTAGATAACATCTACAATAGGCAAGTGGAATACTGTATTCACACTCAAAATTTAGAGTGGCTGAGGGGATGACAGAGAACAGAGAACAGGTGTAGGCCTACTTTATTGCCAGAGGTAGGCCCAAACTGCCTTGCATATTAAACTGGATACTGTGTGCATCATTTGAAATTGGAAAGTTTGGCTTCTATAGTGGGAGAAAGTTTGTAAAATATCACTTTTTTCACCTTTAAAAAGATGGCTTACCTTCAGAACCACATTGCGTGTTTGGCAAGTAAAGAGCAAGCAACAGCAAAGCAAGCCTCAAATTGTAACAAACTGCTCTCCAATCTGCTCTTTGGTGATCAGCCACAGGAGATCCCAGGAAGGACGTCTGCACAGTGAAAATGCTTTGTGTCAGAGCTCTATCCTCCAGATCAATGCTCTATTTGAGATGACTGTGTTTCAATATCAAATTGAAATATGACAAATAACATTCCTCTCTATGATGATGGAGCATAAGGCTAGCAGGGGAAAGCCCACCTAGTGTTCGATCAGAGACCTAGGAGCTTCCTGAACACATGTGAGAGTCTGCATCCCTGTGCTCCAGTTCTTTGGTCTAAAATTAGGACAGTTGAACAGACCTTGTTTGTGAAGCATGATGCAGATGCCAAGAGCTTACTGACAAGGCTTCTGAGAACCTCATCTCTCAACATGAACATTATAACAAAAATGTCATATTTCTGAAACCCTACCAGGAAAAGAGGGAAAACTGTAAAATATTCAAGGTTTCAAATCTTGTGTTTCTCACATAGTTACTGATATATTTATTTAATATCCTCATGGTTTTACTTTAAAAACTAATTAAAAACACATCTGCGTAGAAAATGACAGCTTAATTTTATTTGAATATGGAAAACTAAACTCATTAATTTTCTGGTTTTTGTCTCCAAAATGCCTTCCCTCTTTGAAGGTTATATTCAACACAGAAGTACTGTAATATTAGTATAGCAATATATAATTTATTAAACTGTATATCAGATATTATCCTTCCAATAAGTTGTGTTTCTCATTGAGATTTTTTGATCACTGTTAGCTCCTAAACTGCTGTAGGAAAGACTTCACAAACATCATAAAAGTCATATTCTCACAGCAACTGATAAAAAGGACTAGAAGTATAATTTAAAACATATAATACAATAAATCAGAGTTAGACAGTGGTGTAATAAAATAATGCTTGAAAAGGGGGAAATGCAAGATAAACATGAACAGAAACTTCTGCCAGTGGAGTGTTTTATGCTGCTAGAATAAATCTCCCAGGGAAAGTAAGGAATCATCCCCAGTGGGTTTTTGCACTGTGAATGCACAAATTCTTCATGATATTATTGCATGGAGTGATTAGAGATACCTTTAAAATGTGCTTTCAATATCCTGCCTGCTCTGCCTGTTAGTCAGAGAGGATACATTTCTCAGTGAATGCATTAAAAATTATGTAAATTTCTTAAAGTCAAATTTTTCACCCATGAGTAACCTAATTTTCCAACTTCACATTGAATGGTTGAATATAGAGGCAAATCCAGATGTAGCCATATATATAAAATGTGTGATATTTGTAATCACTGTGAGTAAATTTGGTTATATTGGCTAATTCAGGAAAAAATATTAAAATGGGTAATTGTATCACAGTGAACACCATAGCAATAAGATGTGAAAAATTCCTCATCTTTAAAAATACTGCCCTTAGTAAGCTGTCCTTAATGCCATGTTGTTCAAGTAATCGAAATAGAAGTCATACTTAATTTTTTAAAACCTTTACTGTGTTTATATTAGTATTTTTAAAAGTTTTTACCTTTCAATCCTACTCAGAAACTAAGAAACTGAAGTCATTTACCATATGCTAGTTTATTGGTGAACTGGCATGCATTTTTTACTATTTCTTTCCTACTACAATATATTTGAATGTAGAACCTTACTATAATCTGGAAACAAAATCCGTATGCAAAAAAACGTGCAGAAGACGATGTGTGACAGAAAAAAATTCATTCTAAATCCATCCATTTTTGCCAGTCTTCCCTAAAGATGAGAGAAGTTCAAGGGCTATGAGCTAAATACAAAGCCATATAGGGCATATATTAATCAGTATATCTCATCTAAAAATTGTTGTTGTGTGTTTCAGATGCTTTCAAATTGAGCAGCATTTTTCCACACCACAAGAGTGAAAGTGAGTAAATTATGTTGTTTCTGTTAGCAAAGACTGCAGTGTTTTCTGCATATAAAAGTAAGGATTGTACTTCAAATATAAATTATATTCCAGCATTTATGCTGTGTACATTATGACCCAAGAGATGTGCATTCCTTGGATGTGATATTTCCTGGGGAGTCACAGAAGGGTCGTGTGTGTGTAAAGCTGTTGCAAAGGTTTCCATATCACTCCCAGGAGAAGCAGGGCACTGCTGGAGTGTCGCTGGAACCTGGCACAGTCCTCAGCTGTTTTCTGGGGGCACTCTCCTCCTCAGACTTGTGCTGGAGGACTCAGTGGCATACCAACAGCTGAAGATAGCAGAATCACAAAGAAGGCTTCAAATCAGCCTTGAAAGTACACACAGAATACAGCAAAGAATACACACCAAAACCTATGTGCTCATCGTGTAACTGTAGAAACCTCTGGCAACAAGTGGAAGACAGAAAGTCATAGACTTAAAATCATGTGATTGTGCCTGTGAAGAAGCTCTAGTTTTGATTAGAGACCTTGTGTTTCTCTCTGTGTGTAGGGTCAAGTCTTACACTATAAATACTTCATCATGTGTACCCAGTCTTCATCTGTTTGGAAACCTGATTTCAGAAGCAGTAAGAAAGACTGAGAGGGTCAAATTTACACTTGATGTAACTCCCTGGCAGAAAACCAAGGATAAATTTGGCCCATGTGTACGAATAGGAGTAACTAAAAATGTACAAGTGTTACAGAGCAAGATAAAGCAGCAAGTCAAGGGAGAACAGAGGGCATCAGCTTGAGAGGTAATCAATATGTGTGGGAGGCTGGAAAAGATAAGCAATACCAATGTCAACAGAAAGTCAGAAGCAAGGGGAAGAAAGCTATCACTGTGTTGTATAATAAAAACTTTCTCTTTCTCTCTGCAACCATCAGAGATGTTTGCCTTTCATTATTTAATTGCTTAGGGTTATATTATGCACTTGACTACACTAATATGCAAAAGCAGAAGTGATGAGACCTTTTCTTAGGCTTTACTATAAAGTTTAAATACCCCATTTTAATGGAAAAAAACTTGGTTTGCAGCTCTGATTATACCCCACCACCCATGGCCTAAAAAGGGGGCATCGTTTGTTAGACGGTGTGTACAGTAAGGGCAAGGCAGCTGGAGGGATAATGTGTTGCCCCCTGTTATGATCCAATTATTATTATCATTATTATTATTATTGAGGTTCTTTAGAAATTCCTCTGCCCCAATTAAGGTGCAAATGAGACCATATGCCAGTGACAATAATAAGGGTTTTATCTGATGGTGAATAAGAGAGAGAGAAAGAAAGAAGAAAGAAAGGTAAAGCATAGGTGGGGGGGACAGAAGGAGAGTGACAGGGACAGAATAAGGAAAATATCACCACTCCATGGATCTCAGTGATGTTCTGTTGATCCTCTCCAGCTGCTCTTCCCGATGGTGAAGGTCCCCCCGAGACGCACAGACTCTCAGGGGTTTGTATGCTCAGGCTGGGCAGGCATGGCTGGGCATGTCCCCCTGGAGGGGGGCAGTCTCTTACAGCAGGCTCTGGCTCTGTTGCATCACTTGCAGTCCTGTGGGGCAAAGCCTCTCACGTGAAAGTCCCGTGGATGTGGTTTGTGGGGCTGGGGGTCCCACAGCCGGGCCAGTTTGTGTATTCGGAGGATGGGTGTTTATTGCCTCTCACCAGAGGCCACGCCATGCACCCAAAACCTCCTCGTCCCCCCTCGGTTGGGGGGTGTCTGTGTAAACCTGGCTTCTGTGAGCTGTGCTCTCCCCCCATCCCAAACTCAGCTGGGATGGCAGCTGGAGGCTTTGGCCTATTGTGGAGGCATACCTTCCCCTCGGCCTGAACTCATTGAACAATGGGTTTCTTTCAATCTAATCAGCAGTTCAATCTCCAGTCCAAAGTTCTGCAAGAAAGTTTCTGCGGCTGTAGCTTCTTTAAAACTTTGTATCAATGTCTGAGGCATAAACTATTTTCAGTCTCTGACACCCCCAAAAGGAATGGGCAGATAGAAAATCAAGACTGTAACTGCTCTGTTTCAATGTCAGTAATTTCTAATAGATAAAATATGTTTTTTCATGAATGAATAAATATCTAGGTGGATCCCAACCACAGTACACATAAGACCTTCTGAGTCCGGAAGTGCAAACAGATAAAATGTTCACTTGTCAGGGGAAGACTTGGGCAGAATATCTCATGCTTATTTCAAGTATATAGGGTTCTATTTATTTTCTCAGGTTGAGTGAGTGGTGTAGAGTGTAATTTTGGAAGTGGAAAGGTCAACTTACAAAGAAAGAATTATATAAAATGAATATCTGGATTCATCATTGCCCAATATTCTGTGTAGACATTTATTCACATGAAATTAGGAAAATGCAAATATAATCAAGATATTGACTATGAGAGTTTACACTCCCTAGCTCAGAGGCTTATATGCCTCCTTATGATGTATTTTAGAACATATGAAAAAATGGTCTTTGTTATTTTACATGACAGAAAATTGCAGATCCTTTCAAATCTTGACTGTTCTACCAGGTGCTTTGGATACACATACTCACTAAACCAATGTTAGGTAATCCTCTAAACCATAACTGAAAATTTTTTGATAGTTTAAATGTATGATTTACGTGGCTGGACCTTTTAGATACATTGTTTTTAAAATATCTGACCAGTGTGTTTTCCCACATACGAACTAAAATATTTTAGAGCTCGTTGTTGGTTTTTTTTAATAGAGTACTGGCAAAAAACTACAGGGTGTATACTGAAACAGGTAAACCCACATTTTAGCTCACTTTAGAGATGCTTAAGTAGTAATAGCTGTTAGTGTTATGGAAGCATTCGTGCATCCTCCTTTTTGAAATGCATTGACTAATCAATAGTACGGTCTTATGTTCCCACGTGCAATCCAAACTCTTGGTCTTTGGCTTCCCCAGTTAGAGGGCCAATTCAAATGCATTAAAGTCTCTGTTTCCTTGTTTACTCAGGTTTTTTTCCCAGCAGGCTGTGGTGCACAAACGTTCATTCCAGTGGCCTACCTGCACATATTTGAAGTGTGGCAAGTTATCTCAGCTCTCCCACTTCACTCTTGCAGTCCAGCATCTCTGCTACACTTACCAGCACTGAGCTGTTTGTTTATGTGTGTCTTTGTAACTTCATCTCAGAATAATTGGAAAGTTTATGGAAAGCGTATGGAAAAGAAGAAAAATAAAAAGAGATGAGACCATAAAAGGCTATTTTGCCAAAATCATTACAAGAATTTGGCTTCTCTTAAGATTTAGATACCACTTATTTCAGTGCCTCTGTTATGAACTTCCCCAGCCTCTCTTCTCTCTCCTTGGTGTCACTTGGGAATATATATGAAAACATCACCTCCAAAAGAACATGCTACACCCTGATTATTTCCTACAGATGCACTTCTAAACACTGCACAGCACCTGTTTTGTCTTGTATACTATTTATTTCATCCTGAAACTGATTTATTATAGGATGTTATAAAAATGGCAAAAAGGATAAATGGATCTTGAATTTGCCAGTCTTTCAGGTATCCATCAGTTTGACTGGCTTCAGAATTAGGCACTGAAGGTTCATTTCAGTCTGATTTAAAGGCAAGAGTTCGTGGTGCCTCATAGTGTATTTTATTTGTCATTATCTTAATTTTTGACATCAAAAGGGTTCTTTAGTCCCTCCTGCTATTCTGAGCTGTGAACATTTTTTCTCTTTATGAAAGAAAACACTAAGCTGTTCTTTTTTTAACGGGGGAGGGGGGGGAGGTGGGTGTTTGGGTTTGGGTTTTTTTCTGTCAAGAATATTAAGGCTTAAAGCTACTCTGTGTATGTTCAGGCCACTCAGAATCCAAATCCATGCTTATTCTCTTTGAATAACTACTAATTCCTAAGAATATAAATAATTTTCATTACTCTGTCTACCGCAGCTCATTGCCTTCAACAAAACTATTCTGAGGTATTTTCAAGAAAGCAAAAATTTTACCATAGGATCCAATTTAGACTACTGAACTGCAGAAGGAACCCCAAAATTATGTCTTGAAGACCTATTAAGATGCATATAAAAAACATAAACACATTTGCATGCATGATACTTCTAAAGAAATTTGTTCTGCCACTATAAATTTTTGAGGGGGTCCCGAAATCTCAAAACAGTAGTACCCTAGCATTTGAGGGTTGTATTTTCAAATTATTCACTGCTTAATTAAATTACTTTCTGCTAGAGAGAATCCCACTGTGTCTTTGTCATTGTCTTTACCGAGAACAGAGCCAGGCCCAAATGTGTTAGCAGTTATATTCTAATATACATAGATGGTGGTCATCTTCCTACCAGTGTTTCAACTTTTCTATCCCTATGACTAAGAAGTTTCTAATCTAACTGAAAGCATCTTATAAAATATTTTGGGTTTCCTCCGGGAGAAAGAAGGGCATTGAAAGAAAGATCACTCAACAGGACAGATTTGTTTGATAAGCTATAAGTAGTTTCTCATTTGACTGGCACAGGAGGCAAGAAAGATCTTGGAAATATTTGTGCAGGCAGAGAGCTGCTGTATGGGACCTGGCAATCTAGAGTATATTACTTTCAATGTTACAAGGACTTAAGATTCACTTGAAATTGAAAATGCAGCAGCATCAAAAAAACCCCCCAAAAAACAAACAAACAAAAAAACCAACTCTCCCAAAAAACAAACAAAAAACCACAAAAAACCCAAAACAACAAAAAAAAACCACACACACAAAAAAAACCCTCACAAAAAATAACCCAAAAAACAGAAAAACAGTGGAATCAAAGCAAGGCTTTCTATCTGATTTCTATAGAATCAGAAAAAAAAATTCAGATTGTTGATTTTAGTGAGCTATTGGCACTAAACTACTTACAAAACAACAAAAGAAAAGGAATTATCTCACAAAAAAACCCTCTTACTGTGTAGTCATTGCCTTTATAGTATTATATGACCTCAGGAATAGGTTATTCCTTTTTTATATTTTTTAATAGTTATTTCTTTTACCAGAAAGGGCAAAGTTACAAAAAGGAATTTTAATTTGTTTCACCTTGAAATAAAAATAAGACGAAACCTAGTATCTAATTTATGGCTCTTCCTTTGTTTATATTTTAAAATTATTCTTTTGATGCATTTAAAATCACTTTGAAATGTTGAGTATCAGAAAGGCAGGACAGACACTGATTCTGTTTGCAATGGCCTAAAAAAGTGCAAGCTTTAATCTGATGTCTAGGCTGCATTAAAAAAATTGGATTGAAAAGGATTAGATTAGATTAGACCTTCTGGATTTAAAAATGTTAAAACTCCATTTATGCTTTAACATAATCTCCTTCCACTCTCTGAAGCCATCAAGCTGAGCTCTGTCCCTTGCAAGTATTTTTTACTATTATTGTTATTAAATTTGCTTCTTTTTCATTTTAACATCCTACTTTCATATTTGTAATAGCAAGAAATCCTCTGAGACAGATCTAAAAGTTCTTCCCGACCTGGTGAATGGAAGGACAGGCACTTAAACCCCTGGCTTTTATGATGATTTTATGTATTTGTGCAGAGTCACAAATGTAAATATTAATAGCTAGTTTTTAAAAGCCAAATAATAGTGAGTGCTTTTAAGAACTTTAGAGGCTTGTGAAAGAGTGGCAATGTTTTACAGTACAACAACTTATTTACAATGCATTATTAAGAAGAAATGCACAGTTTAAAAAGCAATCATGCACTTTAGTAAATCTGAAGCACCTATTATCTACAGCATCTGTGAAAAAAAAAAAACAAGCAATAATATTTGCAAAGCAGCTCGTGGTACTTCAGAATTCAGATTGGCTTTTATTTCTTATATAAATAAAACCAAGACATTGTTTGGGGGTTAAGGGACGGCATGTCTCAGAGGCAAAATGAAGGAATAATAATCCTGGGATCCATGCAAACTTTAGAGTGATCGAGATGGTGATGGTACTGCTGAATTTCTGAGCATTCCACGCTAAGGGTGAAGCTGTCATATTTTCCAACATCACTTAGTCTGTACAGAGAATATTTCAGGCAAGCCAAAGATGTTTATAAATATTAGATAATGCTATATGTGTGGGAGATTTTAGAGTACTAACTCATATGTGACTATATTAAATCACTGGCACCATTTCTGTTCAATTATGGGAGAGCAGCCCTTTCTTTTTGCCCACAGAGGTCTGCTAAGTCATGTGATAGATCATACCACCACATACGGCTTAATTTCTGCCTCTAGACACAGGCCCCGGTTAACATTCAGAAGATCCATTATTGTGATTTGGTATGACCTAGCAACACAAAGAGATGAGTGCTGCTATCAGAAAAATGGTGCTTGCTGGGCTGGGCTGGAAATTCCTTGATCAATCCAGGATATCTGAGAGGACCTAGCAAGGAACTGTGTTTGTTCTAATTGACAAGTCCCACTGATTGATGGATCTGGTTCAGGGTATCAGAAGTGAACTGTCCAAATCAGTTGGGGTTGTTGTGACACCAGCACGAAATGAACAAACAATCTGATCAATAATGCCAATTCTCAAGGTAGAGACCTCTATAATTTCATCTAATAACTAAAAAGATGTTTACCACATCCATATTAAAAAATAAGGGTAACTAGGTAAAATTTTTTGTTACCCAACTTTCTACAATCTTTGTGAGGCTCAAAGCTGTCAAGAAGGTATAACTAGCCAAACACCATTTTCCCTTAGCACCACCACAGAAGCTGAAATATTTTATTACTTTGGTAAGTTTTTTTTATCCTAATCTTTTTGTTACCATATAGTTCTCTGACAGGCACATTTAAGAAGAGAGATGGTTTATGTTCATAACACGTATCTGAGTATCTGAGCCAGATTTCCTCTAATAAAGAGTGGTTTGATTTCAAGTGTTCATTTTCATCATCCCTCAGACATGGCTTATTATACTGCCCACATTTTCTCAGGTTCTTCAGCTAAGAAAGAACATGTTTGCCATGTTAGGTAGTACAGAAATCCTGTACTGCTGGGTAGGCCACCAAAATATGAGCAAAACTACAGTGGCCCATGAGGTGTTATCTCGTTTGTAAAAACCAGCAATCAGTTAAAAATCATTAGAATTAAAGGTCATAGTTCCCATTAAGCTGGATTTAGTCCCTCAAAAAATGTACAAAAAATCTGTGAAGAGCCACAGGAAAGCTGTATCACTGTTCATCCAAACATGAGACAGAAAAACTGTATGAATTGAAGACTGTATGCTATCGTTAACTTATTAAACTCATTAACTTTAATTCAGCACTGATAACTGGTAAATTGGGACAATTTGAGATGCATTAGTTGTTAGGAAATTTATTTCTTGCTGGTTATCATAAAATTTGAGAAACAGTCAATAGCTGCTACCAAAAAGAACACAAAAAGCAGCCTAGAAGTCCTCTACTTAGAGGCCAAAGCTATTAAAATCTGGATTTTTTCACCTTCTCTTCAACTCTTCAGTCACAGTTTTGATGGAAATGAACTGTCATTAAAGGGTGAACCAAAACACCTGTCTGTAATCAACCATTGGTCCTAACAGCAAAGACTGAGGCACTAGAGAGACCTGGACTTCAGGAAACCACATCACAGTCCTTGAAGTCCTTGCAGTGAGAAGAGATATGTGGATTATGGATGAAATGCCAACATATTGCACCTCCAGGGATTTTGTGGGTGAAAAATACTTTATATAATCTTATTTTTCTTCTCTCGTATTTTGTTATTTCTGATTAATTGCACAATATTTACTATCAAATATTTTAAGTATACTAATCTATATTGATTGTCTATGTGCTGAGTAAGAAATAGGATACAAGTAGTATAAATGATTTTGTGGAATAGCAGAAAAAGAACCCCTGTAATTCCAATTTCCATTACATACTATAGCCATTACCTACTCAGTATTAAACCCTAAACACAATTATTTGACCGGATAGCCTTAAATCTATTAAGTAGATAGAAAGACAATGTACCGATATACACTCATACCAGTATGAAGCACTGCTATTCTGATTTGCAATTAAAAAAACTATTTTCAAAAAATTTATGGAAAAATTCTAACTTCTTTGCATGATTTCTGCAGGCCAAGTCAGTCAATGTACACCATAACCTTATATTTTAGTATTTCTGTACAGATTTTATAGCACAACATTTTACTTGTATAAAACCTTGAGGCTGTGCCCTAAGGCAGGCTGTCAGAGACTGTGAATAACTCTCCTTTTCATGCATCCTTACAGCAGAACAGCTATCTGGTTGAGGACTGCAAAGTTCAAGGTGTTAAAAGGCTGAGTAGGTCTTTTCTGATAAGGAAAACAAAAGAGAAATAAAGGCTTACAGGAGGAGTCTTAGGAAATGCCAGCACCTGACAATGTTGTGCCTCAGGTCTGAAAAAGCCACATAAACAACTTTCTCTCAGGAGTCTCTATTGACTCTTTCATGAAATCTCAACCTTGGTCACAAAACTGGGGAAAATCTCTGACTTCTTTTTGTAAGTGGGTCAGTCTAGCACAGAAGGTGGCACCTAACCCAGGGAGATATATTCATTTTCCATCTCAGGGGACTCTTTAGGCAGTCACGGCAGGTTTAACATCATCTCTCTGCAGTAACAAGACCAACTCCTTCCCTTGGGCTCCCACCAGTTACCCTGACAAGAAGCTGAGTCCAGTCAGCTCACAGACAGATACTGTTGGACGGAGAGCCTGGGACCACAGCCGAGGAGCAGTGTATGGAGGCTGCAGGTGAGCAAGACTTCCACCTTTCAGCCATGGAGAGCCATAGGATCAGCAGACCCCAGAGTGAAAACAAAGCCTTTATGCCACCACTCTGCCCAGTTAAAATGTTGGAATAACACAGAGAAAGGAAAAAATTTCAGTGACAGCTTTGGTATTCAAAAAAAAAATCTGGAAATGTCCATGAGCTATGTGGTCCATCCAGGAAGCAATCTCCCCAGCACGAGCAGCCCTAGGTGTAATATAGCAGCCTATTGGCCAATTACATGTCCAATGGAAATGGAAAAGGAAAGATAAAGTTTTTTCTGATTCTGTCTCACAAAAGTAGATTAAAAAAAAAAATTTTAGAAGTTTTCAGTCATGTTTCCTGGTTTTAATTTTTTTTTCCTTTTGTCTAAAATGGAACAACAAGTTATATGGAGAATTTAAAAACCAGAGCCCTGTGATCCTTCAGCAAACATCCAGACAATTCAACATATGACAGACATATTAGAGGGTCTTCCCATTTCAGCTTTCTGAGGCTTATTGGAGAGCTATTATCACAGAAATCAATAGAGGAAGAAGTATCTTCGGTCAATGCTGATCACCGTGATGGATCTCTGGAATAAAGTAGATTTTGAGGAGAACTCTTGAGTGCTCAGGGTAGTTATTGACATACCACATTTTTTGCATTTACACTTTTAGTAAGTTAACTTTTTTTTTCTTCACTCACATTATTTCTATTAAATAGAATTTCTAATCCCAGTTCAACATGGGATTTTTTCCATTATAAAATGGCAACAAAGTAAGGTGTGAAGCCTAGCAGTTTTTCCTAAATCTTTGGAAAGGGCAGTTCACAATGACTTCACACAATCAGACTTATTTTAAGTGGGTTTAATAAGGAAGGATAACTAAATTGAAAAACATATGAACTCAGCAGACATAAACAGCTGCTGTGTTTTTCTCTTAGGGACAATTTATAGTCATATCTGCTACTTCCTTTTCTAGACCAGTCTTTCATTGTTTGCTTTCCAAAAGAACCTTCTCTGCCTGTATTAGCTCAACTGCTATTTACAATTACATGTTTTTATTGTCTTCCTGTCTTTTATGCATATGTATACGTATTTATAGATGTAGTCATATGTGTATGTAAATTCTCTGCTGAATTTTCTTTAACGAATACCACTATGATCTGTTGATATGTAATATTCTCTAGAACAGATCCCATGCTTTGGACTTAAGTGTCTTAAATTAAAATACAATAAATCAGAAATACATTAATCACTTTTTAAAAATCTTGTAAATGTGAACAGTGAAAAATGCATCTTATATTTTGTCCTGTGACTCATTCTTTGACAATAATTCTTTGGTGAAAAGAACTAATGTACTGGAGAATCAATAAGCTTTCAGACATACTACATCAGTGTGTTTCCTTTGTTGATCCATATTTTCATTACTAACAGTTTATGTCAAGAGTGGCTTCTGTGTAGCTGGGGTATTTTTAATTTATTTCATCACAGGGGCATTCTTGACTGTTTGAGGGACCTCAGGTAGGACAACTGAGTCAGAAACCAAAATTAAGACTAGCATATTGTAATTAAGATTGCCCAACTAAATCACTTGGGTGCTGGATTTAATTCTTCTTTTTGTTTGCAAAGAATTTTTTTGTTTTTTCTTCCACACTAAGAAACTTGATTGAATTTCTTATTCACATTTCACTCTAGTTGTACAATCAACTATTAGAAGGTTTTTTATGTTTTTTCAAGTGAATGTTATTGATTTGTCATAAGTCATAAAGCCAGAGGGAGTTTTGTTTCCTAGAGAAACTCCTCAAAGCCATGGTTCTTTGATAATTGCATTGGAATGGAATCACAATCACCATGAAATTATGTTGTTTGTAATTTAACAATATTCCGCTTACAGAGCAAAGAAGCACGCACTTCAGCAGAACTAATAAGCAAAGTTTGCAGATAAGTAGAACCTGATTTAGATGTGTGGATCAGCCTTCTCATTTCAGTATATGCTGGGAATATTGTCTCTGAACAGTAGTCACGGTGTTCATATCATTTAGCATTTTGCCAAGGCAAACCACAGCACAAGACCCTTCTATTTCACATCAGCCCCTAGTCTGACTGTACTATGCACATCTCGCAGCTGAGGAACATGTTATAGAATCACAGAATTGTAGAATAATTTCATTTGGAACAGACTTTTAAATGGCTATCTAGTCCAAATCCCTGTAATGACCTGGGAGTTCTTTGACTAGATGTTCACATACCACCCACAACTACTGAGACAGGACTGCCTTTTACTGCACTGAATTGCAGCCACCTCCTGCTGCTGAAGATGTCTTGTCTTCTGCTGCAGTGGAGCTGAAATGCACACTGCTGGGATGGGCTATGCAGGCTGCACCTGCCTGTGTTTATGGTCATTCATTGTGTAGGGTTTGGTAGGATAAAATATAGTTGGTAACTTCTCATTCAAGGGAAAAGTTTAGTTCATTCATAGGGAAGAGAAGGCAGTGGGTGACTTGCCCTCTCCTGCAAAATGAGGTGTTTCCAACTCAGTAGTATAAAAATAGCCTTTACTTGTCAGTGTCAAGCTCATATCTAGTGCAAGAAATTATCATCATCCTGTATGATAACTTTTACTCAATACTCAGTAAGGACTAAATCCTGTGGTTTTCTCTTTCCCCCAGTCCTTGGTGATTGCTCAACCTTGCCTACACTCATTATGTACAGAGAAAGCTCAGTTGGCCAACCAAAGGTGCTCTGAGCTGTTCTCCCAAAAAGACACAGGGATAACTGTCACAACAGTACAAGAAGGGCTGAATTTTTGTCTAGGAATGATTTAGTCCCTGGTGGGTTGTTGCAATAGTTCAGATATTTACTGGTCCCTATCAAAACAATGTGTGAGATGATAATCTCTTACTATTCAAGAGATGGATCCTAAAACGCTCCTGGTTGCAAGCTCTGAGATGAAATGACTATGCCCCATACGAAAGTTCTGACAGATATTTTACTCGTCTGGTTTTTAGATTGTTTTTTCTGTTACATCAGAACTTTGATATTTGATGCTGTGCATTACCTGTTTGGTGGGAATTCTATTATTTTTGTGTCCTTGAGCTTACTCTTCCAAATTTCCCAGAAGTCAAAAATCAGTGAAGCTTTCTAATGCATGCAGCTATTCATGAAATAATAACCTATTTCAATTTGTGCCTTTCCGCACTTACACCAGTTTTCATTTCACAAACTCTGAAAAGAGATTGGTGGATTAAAGCACCAGTATTGGAAGCCTGAGTATCATGTTGCTTTTTGCAAAGATTTAGAAAGAAAGAAAGAAAGAAAATCCTTTCTTAACTGAAGATGAGCTATTTAGCTTCTGTTAATTCCAATCAGATTTGTGGGTTGTAAACAATTTACGTATCAGGTCTAGTGTGTCTATGCATAAGGCCACAACTGCCATGGTTCTAACTACAAGAGTAATAATATTATTTTCAGAACACCACACTCCCATAAGCAATACCCCTGACCTTCATTTTCCAGTCAGGGAATTAAATGAAACATGAACAACAGGCTGGACAGAAAAACGAAGGATAAAGATAGATGTGAAAGTAGAAGGAAGTGACAGATAAATTAGGGAAAGAAAGAGTGGGAAGAAAACATAGTGGTTCACATTCCAGGGGCATTTTTGAGAGAAGAGAAATGCATTCTCGCCTCTATACAGTCCTTTGATGTACCCACTTTACGTAAGCACTTCTTCCTTAGGGATAGTCAGGTTGTGAAGCTTAGAAATACATTTAAGCTTTTATTTCACAAAGCTTGTAATCCATCATTTCTTCTCCCTGCATCCTTTCTCCTTTCATTAGCCCCTAGTAACTAAATCATCCTTAAAAAACTGAACAGCACTCTAATTAGATGACATAAAATCTCTGAGTTTCTACTTAATCCTAGAAGCAAATAAAGTCTGGAGGTGACAGAATTTTGAGCATAGAACTACAATTTCAGCACTTCTACTCTTTGGAAAGTTTCAGCCTTGCTGGAATGAAAAGCCTCTGTGATTAGCAGAATTAAATACCTCAAGTCCCAGTAAGACACTAAGATGAACAATACTTCGTGCTCTCACAGGCCTTCATCTGAGAGCTGTTCCCAGAATACAGAGTATAGTGTTAAAATTTACTTCAGCCGTGGCCGTAGCAGTGCCTCGCATGAGTCAGAGGTTTAATTGCTCACCTCAGGTAGCAGCAGGTTCAATTTCTTTTTCTGCATGAGGGTACAAAATTCTCGAAGTAACTACTGACTTGCAGGAAATTGCCTTTCCATTCAAGCATTGACAATTGTCTCAATAGCATGGCAAAAAAATACAAATTAGGGAACTAGAACTGACCATGTGTTTCAGATGGCCTAGTTAGAAGGACTCTAATCCTTAAAATAAATTTGCTATCATTTTACATGCATTATTACTTAGGCATATAAACACTGACTTGAGTAGAAAAATGATTGAAATTATACAGGAAGTAAGATTTAAATGAGATCAGATCAATAAGATGTGGTTTAATAAAAAATGCCAGAAAATAAGTAATTAGTGTCACTGCTTCATCAGTTTACTGACTAAATTTTTAATATGTCTTTATCTTTTTTTTCCAAAGCATTTACTACTACTTTGACAGACAGCTATATTGTTCTGTAAATGCAATATACAAGTTCATCCTATTAGATTAGTAAAATGTCTCTTTTTTTTTGTTGTTTTTTGTAACTCCCAGAGGATTTAACTTTTTATACAGAGAGTGATATACCGCAATACAATTTGTGTAAATTTCTGAAATTTTCCAAACATTCTTCAATGTGTCTGTGAAAAGGACAGATTGCAGAGTCATCACTACCTGTCCTAATGAGCTTAGCTGAAATACATTGATATAATGGAACAGTTCCTTTCCCACCAAAATGATCAGTTTTCTACTGACTCCGAAATGGTTGAAGAAGTGACTATGTGATACTTGTTTTTCTTGTTTCTGTACAAAAATATTTTCCATTCAAAATATTTTCCAGGTCACTCAGCTTCCTGTTAGGCCCATTTCATTTGCTACTCTGATGATACTTGATTTGAAGTTTTGCTAAAATGGAAAAACTGAGAAAACACTGCGCTGAACCTTGCAAGGTAAACTGTGTTAGCAAGCATATGAGGATATAATACAGAAATCTTACCGTTTTCTAAACAAATCTAAATTCATGGAAAATCAGACACTTAGAAAATACCTTTAAGCAATCATCTCCCCCAGTACTGGGACACCTTATGAGTAGGGGGTTTTGTTCATTCCTAGATTCTCCATATCAGTAAAATACCTATAGATTTTAGAAAAAGACATATCAACTAAAGGGGTTTTTTTATTATTTTCATAATCTTCTTTATATTTGTACATATCACGAAAGAAATAAAATTTTTTGAATCAAATAAGATTTATCAAAATAATATACTTTCTCCTCACTACAAAAGAAGAAAAACACGGGTTTTAAACCTAGGCTTAAACAAGAGGAGTTAGAGACATGCTTGTGGCTGCAGGGCTGTGATCTTCTTGGCATAGTGGAGATGTGGTGGGATGGTTCCTGTGGCTGGAGTGCTGGCATGGAAGGATATAGGCTCTCTAGGAAGGACAGGCAGAGGAGATGAGGAGATGGTGTCACCTTCAATGTCAGTGCCCAAGTGCCCAGCTGGAGAGCACGGAGCTCTGCCTGGGGGTAGAAGAGGAGCTGACAGACAGGCGATGGGTCAGAATTGAAGGGAGGGCAGGGACAGGGGACATTATAGTAGGAGTCTGCTACAGGCCACCTGACCATGAAGACCAAGCAGATGAGACTGTCTACAGACTGATGTGAGCAGCCTCGTGTTCATAAGCCCTGGTGTTCCTGGGGTTCTTTAACCTCTCCAACAGCTGTTGGAGGGATAACACAGCAAGGCATATGTCGTATTTTTTCACGGACCGCAATGGGCAGTGGCATGGCAGGCTACATCTCCCCCAGGAGTGTCAAATGCGCTTGGCACATTCGCGCCCCAGTAAGATGTCAGCTCCTCGATGCGGCAGTGGTAAAGGAGGTGAGGAGGGTCTCCGCATGGGTTTCCACGGAAAAACTTTATTTAGATGGAGTTAGGAACCCAGGGGCGAAAGACAAAGACACAGCAGGGTCGTGGGGTTTTATATGGGGACAGGGAGGGCGGAGAGAGCATGAGAACCAATGGTCTCAGGGCACAGGGGCGGTACAGGGGCGGGCTGAGGTACAGGGGCGAACAGGGGAAACCCGAAGGAGCGCCTAGGAACAGGGGCCAAGGGGAGAGCGGGGAGGGGAGAGCAACCCGGAAGGGGAGACACAGGGAAGAAAGGGAAGGGGGAATACAAAATCCATAGCGATAACAAAAAGAGGGAATACACAATAATGAAAGAACAAAGGACCTTGGGAGGAGCCGATCCACTCACCCTGTCTCTAAGCCACTATTTTATTTACAAACCACCGCAGGCATAAGTAATCCATCATGTTCCTGGAATTCATTGATGATGACTTCCTTCTCCAATGAGGAGTCTAGGAGAAGAAGTGCTCTGCTAGATCTTGTTCACACCAAAAAGGAGGGACTGGTGGGGAATGAGAAGTTTAGGGCAGCCTAGTCTGCAATGATGATGAAATAGTGGAGGAAGCCAAATCCTTATAGCAGTGGAGAGAGCACACAGCAAGCTCACTGTCCAGAACTTCAGGGGAGCAGCCTTTGGCCTCTTTGGGGATCTGCTTGGTCAAGTACCATGGGATAAAACCCTGGAGGGAAGAGGGGCCAAAGAACGCTGGGTGATATTCAAGGATCACTTCCCCAAAGCTCAGGAGAGATGCATGCCTACAAAGCACAAGTCGGGCAAAAAAATCCAGAAGACTTGTGTGGATGAACAATCAAAACTAAAAAGGAAGCCTGTAGAGAATTTAAGCAGGGAAAAATAGGTTGTGAGAAATATAGAGAAATTGTCCAAGCAAGCAAAGATCAGGTTAGGAAAGCTAAGACGAGCTAAATAGATAGAACTAAATCTGGCCAGGGATGTCAAGGGTGACAAAGAAAGCTGCTCTAGGTAGTCAGTGATAAAAGGAAGACAAAGGAAAGTGTGGGCATTTTCCAGAAGGACACAGAAGACCTGCTTCCCCAGGTCATGGAGAAGGCTATGCTACTTGACTTTTTCACCTGTGTTCACCAGCAAGTGCTTCAGCCACGTCAACCAAGTTACAGAAGGAAAAGGCAGGGTCTAGGAGAATGAAGAACCAGCTGCTGGAAGGGATGCCATCCAGAGGGACCTGGGCAGGCCTGAGAGTTGGGCCTGTGCAAGCCTCATGAAGTTCAGCAACACCAAGTGAAAAGTCTTGTACCTGGACTGGGGCAATCTCAAGCACAAATACAGACTGGGCAGAAAACGGATCTAGAGCAACTCTGAGAAAGACTTGGGCTGTTGATGGATGGTAATATCCACTTGCAGCCCAGAAAACCAGTTTTATCCTGGGCTGCATCCAAAGCAGTGGGACCAGCAGGGTGAGGAAGGGGCATCTGCTCCTGTACTCCATTCTGCTGAGACCCCACATGGAACACTGCAACTCTGGGATCTTCATAATAAGAAGGACACACACCTACTAGAATGGGTCCAGAGGAGCACCATGAAGATGATCAGAGGATTGGAGCACTTCCCCTGTGGAAATAGGTGGGGAGAGTGGGGCTGCTCAGCCTGAAGAACACAAGTCTCCAGGTAAATCTAGAAGATGCCAGCAGAAAATCTGAAAAAGGACTTTTCACCTGAGAGATAGTGACAGGAAACAGGAGAATGGCTTCAGACTGGAAGAGCGTAGGTTGATGTTAGATATTGGGAAGAAATTCTTTACTATGAGTGGGGGATGAGGCACTGGAACATGTTCCCAAGAGAATCTGTGTATGCCTCATCCCTGTAAGTGTTCAAGGCCAAGCTGGGCGGGGCTTTGAGCCGCCTGGGCTAGTGGAAGATTCCCTGCCCATGGCAGAGGGGGTGGAACGAGATGATATTTAAGGTGCTTTCCAACACAAAGCATTCTATGATTTTATGGTTGTATGATTCTAATATTGAACAGTGATTGCCAAAATGATGAATTTCTTTTTGGATTTTTTTTCTTTTAATATAATAAAATCAGAGAAGTCAGCATAGCTATTTAAGAGCCTCTGTATGTCTTTCTATCATGTGAAACAGTCATATGAACTGCAGATATCGTCTTGGATTTACCACATCTGTACACATTGCCTGCACACTTGGAATGACCACATTTTTGAGAGCTGTATGTGCCAAACATTTGGAAATCTCAGGAATTTGCATGGGACTGGTCAGTAACAAGGGCTGTTGTTGAAGTCCTTTAAGCTTTGACTTCATCACAGAGTTATTAATGTGAGAGGAAGTGTTCCTGAATCATAAGTAGCCAAATTAAAAGTGTTCGTTCAGATAAAAATTCGCAGATGAAGTTAGAATCACAGACTTATAAAATGTTTTGGTTTGCAAGAGACCTTAAAGATCACCTAATTCCAGTACCTGCCATGAGCAGGGATAAAGTTGGTTATTAATGATCTGTTGTTGTGAAAGTTCGTCTGACACTGAGGGGCTGACATCAAACATGAGTCATGGAAGCTGGACATCTCTTACAGAGCCATCTGCCATCATCCTCTCATCCAGCACATTGAAGGAAAATGCTTGAAGTGGTTTGCTAATATAGGTATTACAATTGGAATAACAATTTATTCTCATTTGCTCAGGTTATGTTAATTTATTGCTTCTGTTTATTTTAAGTGACTCCTGCTCTTGGCTGACTGCAGTGTTTACCAGAATACATTGTCACCAATTGCATCTTGCAATTGGACTGGTATAAACATAACATATTTAAGAAGTATTAGAAAATACATTTCTACTCAATTCCAATCTACTCATTAGGACTTAACAACCTTGATTGCAATTATTAATTTTCGCTTAGTCAGTGATACAGGACTTGTTTGGAGTTTTTCTTTAAAAAAGAAAAATATATATTCAGTTCTAGTGGAAACTGACAGGACTGCAGACATTAAATGGTATGAATCCATGTTTTACAGAGTGATTTTTTAAAATCTGAATTTTTAAAATCTGTATGAAACACTACTACCAATAATTCAGACAGGAACTTCTGAATATCTAGAAGATATTTATTTATACTTACCTTTTATGTAAAAAAATAGTGTGACAGCTGTCTCCTTAGAATTAACACTTGTGAACAGCAACAACTTTAATTCAGGTTGCCATTTATCGTTGGAAATATATTACATCTGAATAAAATTGCTGATGTTGCATCTCTGAAAGGATTATCGTAGAAGAAGGAAATTTTTCATAAAGTGTTTTAGCTGCTTGTTTTCTATAATTGTCCATAAAATGAGAAAAAAAATTATGGCCAGATATATTGCTCAAATACAATTTTAAGTGTTGGTGGGAAATACAGAAATTCTATGAAGATTTCATTTCAGAAATATAGAAAATAAAAGCTGAAAAAGAGTGGTGCGATATATTTTCCTTTCCATAAAGCCTGGGAAAACCTGTATCTTCCACATATTTTTGTGGTCACCTTTCTTTTTTTGTGCCGTGAATCATTCTGCAAAGATGGCCCTATGGGGAGGAGCACACTGGGTGCAAGATGCTGCTGCATTTTCATGCAAACCTCTGAGGAATTCCAGGTAAATCACTGCATCTCTGCTCCAGGTCCCTTTGTGTGAAGCACTGACTGCTTCTACGTCTCCCTCTAGTAATTGTTTATTCCTAAATTATTGCCTTCTGCATCTTTGTGCAAAATGCAGTGAAACCCTGACTTTAACTGGACAGTTCAGATTCACTGAGTAAGGATCACACAGCTGTCCAGATTTGCCAATTTTAACTCAGTAATTTAGAGTTTTGTCAATAATAAAGATTTTTAAAAAGAAATAAAATTTAATCTCAGATTATTTGCCAATAATTTTACGATAAGTAATGTGGCTCTCTGATTGTTAAATCTTAATCTAGTAAATTGCCAACAAATTAATATGAGCCATTGATAATACTGTTATGAAACAAATAGATTTATGTTTTCCACTATTCAAAGGTTATTAATCTTTCTTTAGTCAGTCCTCTCTCATTTATGAAGTGAAACCATCAATACTTTCAGCAGTGATAACAATCTCTGAAATGTGCATGCTCTAATTTTTCACCTAGATCACAGAAAACTAAAATTTGGAAGACTCAGAACAAAAAGGTCAATTTTCTGCCAATTTTCTGTCAATTTTCATCTTCCTTGGAGAACACTGTATTTGGGAAAAAATTTAAGATGGTTTCAAAAAACAAACAGTCTATTTGTCATGCTCTAATCAGTTGTACAAGACCATTGTCAATCTTAGTTCTGTGAAAGAGGGAAAAAGGCAGAGGAAGAGAAGAAAAGACAGCCCAGTAAGAAGTCCACACACATAGGTTGCCAGTTTTCCAGGACACTTACCTCTCAAGTGCATGCTACACTCTTTCACCATCCTTCTAGCTTTTAAACTCTCACTCTTTATGATGATAATGAAGAAAGCAGGCAGCAGATGCTTCATCTTAACCATGAAAGAGAGGGTAAAGTGTGACTCTGGATATCCTTCAGAAAATGAAGAACGCGATCAACAGACACTTGGGAGATGAGCTGTGTTCAAAGCACGTTCAAAAACATGGAGAAACTCATTAATGTTATATTATATGGCTACTCTCCAGGGTTAAAGAAACAAGATAAAGTTTATGTTAGTGCAGATACAAGTGGACTACTAAATAAATAATTTCATTAGTTCAATATCTCTCTCTCTCTCGTATTGTAAAGAACCTCTCCTTTTTTCCTGATGCATGTTTCTTTTCTCTTTTTTATTCTTGCTGTGGAAAAACAAATATCTGAGTTTGCTGAGCAGGTTTGTTTGTTGCCAGCACCTGTTATCTGCAAGCTAGGATACAGGCTCTGTGAAGCCAAAGAACATTAAAAGTGAGCAAGCTCTTCAACTCTCATGATAATTAGAAACAAGATAGAAGAAGTGCAAGGGGAAAATAGAGAATGGCAGGATATATTCTGAAAGATGAAAGGAACCTAGAAGAGCAGCAGTCTAATTAAACCAGAAGTGGATATGCTACAACCAGAGCACTCTTCTGTAAATGACACATCGTTAAAAGACATTAAAGCTTCGTTCCTGAAGAAAATTTGTTACTACTAAAATAAGAGGAGAAAAACATGAGAGGGAGACTAAATTGATGTTATAAACTCCAACCATCTAAGAATAAAGATAAAGGGCTGAAAGAAAAATACCATTTAAATAAGCTAATTCTAGAAGACATCTGAGAAAACAAGATATAGACTACTAGAATAAAAAAAAATAGCTAGTCATGAGATCTAAAATGTTGATAATAATTATTTTCATCTCTTCTATTGTATTATTCATATGATCAAAACATTCCTCATTAATTTTACCAAGGTGTCAGAGCACCCAAAGTTTATTACTACTAAACATAGTAATAATTTATTGATGTATGGGCAAGAGAGGTTAACTTTTCAAAAGCAATCATTGTGTTTGGTACTGTAACTTTTAGGTACTCAACATTTGACTTACAACAGGCCTGCTTTCCAGAGGCCCTAAGTACTCCCTATTCCACCTGAAATCTGAAACACTTCCTGTGGCATTTTTTAAGCCCATGTCATTATTCTCTGGTCAGAAAAAAATAGGTGCGTCCACCAACAGCAGCCAGTCCTTCAGCAGGGGCTTTAAGCTGTGATTCACACAAACCCATGGAAAGGTCTGAAGTAAGGATTTATACCTACCTATTTTTGTTTTTTGCATCTTGATAAAGCCACTAGGCTATGTTATGGACAGATGCATCAAAAAATTAGGAAAAGGGTTCAGTGAAACTTTGCTGTGAATATACTTCAGTAGTGACATGACGATTTTGCTTTCGCTTTCTCTTAACAAGCATGTATTAAAATACAAATTCTCAAGTGTAACTGAACAATATGAGATACAAACATGTATTAGCAATGTGAAAAAAACTGGTAGTTTGCCTTAGAATCTGCAGTAGAAATAGTAGCTAATGTCATTAGTAATTTGGGCTGGTCCCTTGAACAACCCAGATTAAACAGTAGTTTATCAAAAGTCCATTCCAGAAAGACAGAAATAAATTTTCTTCCAATTTTGGTTAGTTGGTTGGTTGGGGTTTTTCTCGTTAAAGTAGCTGGTTTTGCAATTGGGTTTCATTTGCTTGGAAGAGGGCTTGCATTGCAGAAAAATATGCACAGTTAAATACGCTGAATGGAAAAGCAAGGATGTAAAAAATTGTGAAAACGTACGAGATTTTTAAAACTAAATTTCATCACACTAAATTGGTGTGTGTTTGACATTCAAATCAATCAAAATATTTTGGTCCTTAAGTCAGTACAGGAAAAAGGGTAAACAAAGGACAGAAGACCCTAGTCTTCCCCAATGTGATCTGTTGCAATCTTACACATCTCAAGCAGTCCTTTCACAGTTTCCACTAGGAAAAAAAATTAGATTAAACATTTTTAAGAAATGACTGTGTTCTGCTTGCTTAAGGCAGCCCAATGAATGCAAAGGTTTTTTGCGATATGTCTGTGTAACTGATAAATAAAGAGTTTCATTTCATTATTTATGCTAATATAAAAATAAAGAATATTGACTAGTAGAAGCAGTAACTGTGAAGTTGACATTAAAAGAGAAAATTTAAATATTCCCAGACTTTTGCTATGGAAGATGATGTTTGAAGAAAGACCAAACCTAACCTGAGTTTAGGCTTTTTGGAAGGGCAATATCCTTGCTGGGATCCAAGCGTCAGGAGAGGTGGACATGAAACAGCTAGTTCAGAAATCCTGTGTAAGAACAAGAGCATAAAGTTAGTCTGTAAACTGAAATAATGTTTTTTAGATAGTGTGATAACCTATTCCACGTTCAAATCTTCAGAGGGTTTGCAGGAAGCAAACCCAATTTTGTCATGTTATGGGATGAAGTGCAAAAAGAAGGGAAGTAGGAACAAGCCAAAAAAAAAGAGATCATTACCCTCCAGAGGAAATGGAAGAAGTCACATATGTGCCTTTGCTGTGCAGTCACCAAGGGAAATTTAATCTCTTTTGTTAACTACAGTATAAATTCACTGTTCTGACAATTTCCAAATAAACTTACTTTCAAAAGTTATTTCATACTCAGTCTTAGAAATTCTTAACAAAAGTACCAAAACTTTGAAAAATACAAGATTTGTCAGCTCTCAAGTATTATTCATTATGTTAGGATTAGTTTCAAGATACTGATTTGGTAATTCACCCTGTGTAAAACATAAAAAAAATCTAATACTCGCCCAGGTATGAATGGATAAAGTTTTTAAGAATTTGAGTTGTGATACAGTCCTTGGAGAGGTTTCATTTTGCTTTTCCTAATAGTTGTTATCTGCGTAACTTTCACAAGAGAGTTCATTGTTAAACAGTCAGATAAGACATGGGTAAAAATCTGGGTCACAGCTGATAATCATTTAAAAAGCACAGAAGCATTCTGCAGCCCTTTCAAATGGCAAAGTGGCAGCAGAACACATAACATGATTTTTGGGCCTCTAAAATTTGACTCTACCAGCCCTCAAAGGAGGAGTATTCACCACCCACCAGGATCCCCAACATAACAAAGGCAGGAGACCAGAAACTGTCAGGCAGAGCCTTGGAAAGGAAAGGATGCTAAGGAAAGAGGAAAATTTTAACAAAAACACAGGTAGGCAAGAAAGACTATATTTTAGACAGCACTTCCATCCCTAAACAATACAGGGAGAAAGAAAAAAAACCTTTCTTCAAGACCAAATGGACTCATGAGAAACCCTGACAAAAAGAATGGAGACAGCAAATCCAATAGCAATGAAGAAATGCAGCTGGGGTCAGTTTATGTTGTGCAACAAAGGTGAAACAGGCCATGGCACAGACTGAAATTGCAGTCAATTGTGGGAGGAATCAATTCCTTCAGTGCTGCACTTATTGATATTAGTTCATAAAAGTAAAAGGAATTTGTTCTCAGATAATCCATGCCCTTGTTTTGTTAATATAAATACTGAGCTGCAAATGTTACTATTTAATACTCTAAACTGGATGCAGAACCTTTGCCCAAAGTAAGCCTCTTCCTTGCACTATGGTGTAAGGAATCAAGCAGTTTTCAGTGAAACAGTTCTATGTACATAGAAGTGTAAGTGGAAAGAGCATTTGGCCCACTGAGTGTATTTTCCTGGGGATTCATAAGGATTTTCAACAATTAGGATTTTTTCCCCTGGATGAGTAGTTTTAGTACAGCAGAACACTCTACTTTACTCTTGCGTAAAATGAATGCTTAGTGAAGATTAAAAAATATTATTAAAGGTTGAAATATTTAGCTTTCAGATATGCTTTCAGAGAACTTATATTGAATTGAAAATAGATGGCATGATTAATTTTTTAACTGTTTTTTGAAATATTTTTCTCCAAAGGAAAAAAAAATCTCCTGCAGGGTATATTTATAACCTAGTGGAATTTATGAAAAATAAAATAAAATTTAAAGAAAACCCAAAACCAGACAAGAAATTAAGCCAAATTTATGTGGCCTTCTATCTCCTCAGAATGTGCATCTTCTGTAAATGAAGATCTTTCTTATAAAAGTGGCATTTTATTAGATAGAAGATTATATTATAAAATGTAATTTCCAACAATGTTATATTTCAAATTCTATCCCTTTTTCTCATTCTTGGATGCAGAGGGAGGGGTTGATAGGAAAGGTGAGCTGGAATGCATTTCACGGAAGTGTATCATAATCTAAAGGGCATTACCAGCTAGGGGAAATCTAAAAGAAGTGCACCTTAAAATGACACCTAGTAAGTTTTTCAATCGAAAGATCTTCGTGAAGTTTACACCTCTGGTATTAAAATCTAAAGTTTTTCCTGGTGCTCTGTTTCATTCCAATATAAAATAATGCATCTGTGAAGTGGAAAAGACGGTTAATGTTGTAAGTGACTTTCTTGCACTGTAGTTATAGGGCAATCACTACAGAGCATAACTTATCAGAGAACCATCAACTGGCCTGGTTGGGCCCTAAAGATCACCCCTCTGCCATGGGCAGGGATACCTTCCACCTGACCAGGTTGCTCAGAGCTCCATCCAAGCTGGCCTTGAACTCTTGCAGGAATGGGGCATCAGCAACTTTTCTGGGCAATCTGTGCCAGTGCCTGCTGTCAGGCACTGTTACTACATGTTCTTGTAAACACTCTCCCTCTGTCTTTCTTGTAGGCTCCCTTCAGGTACTGGAAGGATACAATTAGAGCACCCCATAACCTTCTCCTTTTCAGGCTGAACACTCCCGACTCTCTCAGCCTTTCATCATAGGAAAGATGCTCCATCCCTCTGATCATCTTTGCGGCCTCCTCTGGACTGACTCCAACAGGTCCCTGTCCTTTCTGTGCTGGGCCCCCAGAGCTGGATGCTCCAGGTGGGTCTCGCCAGAGCAGAGGGGTAGAATCCCTTCCCTCCCCTGCTGCCCACGGGGCTCTGGATGCCACCCAGGACACTTTTGGCTCTCTGGGCTGTGAGTGCCGTGGCTGGGTCATGTCCAGCCTCTCACCCACCAGCACCCCTGAGTCCTTCTGGGCAGGGCTGCTCTCAGTCTGTTCATGCCCAGCCTGTGCTGATACTAGGGATCAGGTGCAGCACATTATACTTGGTCTTGTTAAACCACAAGAGATCTCCATGGGCCCCCTTCCTGAGCTTGTCCATGTCCTTCTGGGTGGCATTCTCTAGGCATTTAATGAAACTGTACTTTAGAATTGATTTTTATACTCAGGTGAAAAAGAAACATAACCATCAGCAAAATCTGTTGTTCAAAGTAATTAGTATTGTCATGGGGAATGCAGCTTTACAGTTCTGTGTATAGTGATTCTGATTCCTTGTTTCTTTGTGTATTTGCATGTGGCCAGTGCTGGTATAAATTTGGGTCATGCTGACAATTAAGATTTGCTTTCAGGTGTTGGCTGCTTTTTTAGTCATCACAATTAACTCCTGGTTTAATCTAATTTATAGAGTGGCATAGTCTCATATATATATCTATGAAAAATTAAATAGATAGATAGATGGATAGATAGATAGATAGATTAGCTGCCCAAATAACAGTACTTATTAACATTATGTATGTTGCGCTTCTATGCCTGGTCAACAACCAACTGCTTTGAGGTGTAATGCTGGAGACTGTGGCACCTGTCTTACTCCTCTTTACATGTTCTGTAAAGGAATAAACCTCAGCAGCCCTTCAACTGTGCTTGCGTTCTTATCTTTGGGGATGCAGCCTTCAGGGAAACAAAGAAAAGATCACACTCAGCTGGTGAGACTTTCCACTTTGCTGGATGAAAGCAGGAGATCTGTCAGTCACCAAGCAAATACGGAGCTAAGATCATGAAATGGGCCCAGCTAAGTTCTTTCATTAACTGTGTTCCTGAAAAGGACACAGGGCATGAGCAACTTACTGTTTTCCTGATGGATAGGAGAAAGGTTGGCATCTGCATTAAGAAGGAAGAAATGAAACGGAGAGGAGAGGTACTTACAATGCCTTACTACCCTGCATTGTTTCAATAAATCGTATTGTTTCTTTGCATAGCTAATAAATGTTATCACATCTACATTTCTTAATTATGAATCCAGTTCATAGCATGTCTCCTGCAAACTTAAGACTGGACAATTTTTCATCACATTAAGTCCTTTGGACTGTTATGCCTCAGGGGGCTCAGTCAATCAACAGCAGCAGAAAAGAGTTGCATTTCAAATTTTCTTATTTGTAGGACTTGAATAAGCAATGAAAGTGGGTGCAAAACACTTTAGAACTAAATGTACTATTATCATCATAACTTGCAATCTGAACATATGACATTCAAAGTTGAGAAAATTGCTTATGTTTCAGGAGACTCAACAGAGTTAATCGGCAATCAGAGATCGCTCAGCTGATATGCAAAACAGGAATGGGGAAGAAGAGCAGCAAAATGCCGAGGAAAATGGTGGAGATGAACAACAGAAAGAGGTTGTTCAATCAGTAATATCAGCAGCAAAAGGTGCATTAATGCACTTATCATCAATTTTCTCGTGTACATCAGCAGGGAAATGCCCGCAGAGACCATGGCTGGGCCGTGGTTATACCCTATCCCAACAGGTATCCAAGTGCTGCATATAATGTTCTGCATTGGAAAAGGCAAGACAAAGCACACAGTGCTTTAAATTACTAACATGCATGTGTGATACTGGGATGACAACCAGAAGGCTAAAGAACATCAGTGTGTGGGATAATTGACCTGATAATTCTGAGATTGAGATCTCAGCTTCTACTGACAGATTTAATTATGTCATTTTAGTCTGTATTTTCAATGTGCGTTGTATGAGAACATGCTAAATATTATAAGATTAAAAATTGTCTTTTTGTACCCGTTGTCTCCCCTGTGCTTGGGAAAATATGTATCTAGAGCAAATATATGTATATATATTGGCAAATATATACCCAGAGCATAACACGTTGTGAAAAGGACAGTGATCAAATGTAAAGCCTTTGCTGCTGCTGACACTTCAGTGCTGCCAAGCGCTTCCACCCCATTTCAGAGATAAGTTTTTATTTTGTATTATCGTGACTGCATAATAATAATGGGATGGTTCATTTTTACTCATTCACAGTTCTGCTGCACGTGGTTTGCAGTGTTGAGGTGGTGAAGTCTGGAAGCAGCGGGTCATGTTTTCAAACAGTATACATCAATATAGCTCTAGAGAAGTCAATAAGCAAAACCTTTTTTACCAGACGGAGAGCAGCAGCCCTCATCTAAAACCTGTAGCATGTGGATTGTGATTTCTGAATTGACAGCAATAACTTTTTCATTCAGCTTTTTTTCCTTTAAAACTTAAAATAGATAGATAGAGCTTAACCCATCTTAAATCACATATATATGTGTATCCTTAACATTTTAAGTACTGACATCTGCCATTTCTGCTATTGATTTGATCCTCCCTTTATACTGCCTCAGTAAATTATTCTTGTGGAAATTATGTTGTATGACGTATCTTAAGAGCACACAGGACAATCTGGGGATATTAGTGTAGTTTCTCCTAATTTGCAAAAATCAGACACACATCAAAGGGATTAAATGTTCAAAGCCCAAAGCAAGGCTTGTTTCTTTAATTCGTTTGTGGTTTAGGTTTCAGTGCCAGAAATTATTTCTGAATTACATCTGTACATATTAATTCTTATTTAGTTATATGCCTGCAGACTCCTTCAGTGGAAAATCTTAAAATTCCACAATTAATCAGAGCTCGCATAAAAATCAAAATTTCAATCCTTAAAATGAGAAATGTAGGAAGACACGCTATTGTCAGCATTGTAATATATTTTCAAATTAAATCATTTAAGATCAATTGTTTTGGTTTGGTTGGTTTTGGGAAAGAAAGAAAAGAAAGAAAAAGAGAAAGGAAGAAAGAGAAACGAAACAAGTTTAGTGGAGTAACAGATACATAAGGTCTCACTCTCTTCTGTCTTACAGGAACCGAAAACAAGCCTAAAGATAATGTTTTAGAGGAGTCATGTAAGTATTCAACAATTGTGATAAAGCAACCAGCCTATTGATTAAGTCAAAATAGTTGTATTAAAAGAGTTAAGACTAAATACATTGAAATTGGAATTCATTAAATTGCTGTGTTGTAAGATTAGAATTTAACCAGTTGTGAAACGACCTGACAAAATACATTACAAAGTCCGCATCTGATCACAGTTTTAATGTACATTAAATTAATTTTCACAGTTATTTATACATGTACTCCTGCTAGGATATATGCTGCTATATATCAATATAGCTTTGGGTATTAGAAGATAAAAATTATTATCTTTGGGAAGATGGCATCTATATTACTTCAGGACAATTCTTAGTTCAGAAATAAAAAAATTTTATTGGATAATGTAGAAAATATTCTGAAAAATTGCCTTTGGGCAATATTGGACAGGTCTTATATATGCCTTTCTCTAAAGAAACTACGAAGGCCACGTCTACTGACCTCAGCTATAGTGCACAGACATTTAGCTCAAGATTTTTTTCCCCAAATGTGTCTTTTGGTCTTGCATTCAACACCCGCGTCAACTGCTATGATAACAATTATCTAAATAAACACTATTATCCTTCTATTTCTAATGGAAAAAATTATTTTACTTGGATAAAGCACCAAAGCAAGGGAAGGTAGGGGAGAAAACGCAGAACTTATAGTCATAGATCGTACCAAACCAAACACAAAAGACAATTTCCTGATGCCTACGCTCTTCTACAGGGTGACTTCTGTCTAGCAATGTGTTCCGTCTTACAAACTGTACTCGAAGAGATCTGATAGCAATTGATAGGGGTTTGCAGGTGTTTCATTTTTTCTCCTTTTATTATTTCATCTTGCATAAGATAATACTCCCATATGGAAATCAGTTGCTACCACTTATTTTTTGTAGTTTTGGAAAGTAAGTTTCATGGCTCCCACATGCAGATCACATGAAGGAAGTAATGAACACCTAACACCAGGCATATTCTTTTGCCCCAACTCTTTCCCCTGCACAATCATGCACAGAGCCCAGGACTGTGTTTGAGATACCAGACTTGAATTAATTCCCAACAATACTGTATGCCCATAAGTAATCTTAAGATTTTACTAAAACAGCAGCAATTGGTTCAATGCTGCACTAAAAATTGTAGCCAAAGCCATGTTGCAACACACCCCAATTAATGTAATATACCATAAGATCTCTTGAAATAATATTTCAGTCCCAGACATTGAATGATATATTGTCTAATGGTCCGACTGTCAGAAAAGGAGTCTAAGATTCATGTCAAGGTATTTGAGGTAACACCATAGCATGAAAATATGGCCCTCCTTTTACTTTTCTCCTCTGCGTGCACTGAACATCTTTCATTCATATTTAGTAGGGAGGTATTCCCCAGGCATTCAAACCTCATAGCATAATTCCAGTTTGAGATTTGATTATCCACCTTAATCCCATTAGACACTGATCTTTTAAACAGCAGGAAAATTGCTGACAAAATGCCACCAAGAACATTAAAATTCCATTCACAGGGGGAATTTAATATTACAATTAGTTGCAGTAGCAACATAAGCATTGTGATTGTTTACATTTATTTAGTTACTGAGTGAGAATTAAAAAATGCTGAATGAAATGAGCAATTGTTCCATAAGTGAAAGAAAAAATTAGGAGGGAAATAAAGAAAACTTCAGATCCTAACCAAGCAGACTAATTTCCATTTGCTTAGGTGGTATAGATAATTTTAGTCTAGTATTAGAATATGGATTTTTTCTTCTCTGAATAAATGAAATATAGGCGTTTCTTTTAGAGTTATATATGTAAGAAAGAAACATTTCCTAATAGAAATAAGGGATATCAGGAAATCTGAAGTTTTCCATCACTTGGGTAATCAACCTGAGGGCGAATACCTCGGGCCCATTTGAAAAAATAGCTGTACTGGAGGGGATCTGATTTATGTTTCCCTTTACTAACCCCTCCTCTTCTAAGAGACCAGTTTTGGTGTTTCACTCTCTTTAACACTCGACTTATCTGTATAGCAACCTATGACTGTACAGCAACCTAGGCCTCTCTTGCTACAATTTAGGCCATGACCTCTTTTTCTGTCCATCATAGTTATGGACAGTACATTTCTCCTTCCTCTGCGCGTATGTGAAGGTCATTACGCTCAAATGATGGAATGGGCAGACAATAACCTCATGAAGCTTAACAAAGGCAAATGCAGTGTCCTGCCCCTGAGGGAGAGTACCTTCCTACATCTGCACAGTCTGCTACCCAGCTGGCTTGGTAGCAACTATATAGAGTGGGACCCAGTGGATAGTGTCTTAAAAATGAGTTTATCTTTTGTTTTTCTAATCAAGTCTTTCCATAGATGTGTTTGTGTTTGGAAAGGAGTTACTGAGAAGACACAGATCGCTCTTCTGGGGATGCAGAATGGAATAGAAAGGTTCAGCAGATACAAAGTCAAACACGGGCAATTCCAGCTGCATGTACAACCAATTCTTCCGCATAAAAGTGAACAGGAACACTGGAACAGTTACTTACTAGAGAGGCTGTGAAATCTCCATTATTCCTACAAGTTTTGAAACCTCAGCTGGATAAGTTCCCAGGGAAGCTGATTTAAGTCCGAATTTAGCCCTTCTCTGAGCATTTCTGAAAGGTATATGAAGTCTTAATCGTAGCCTTCAGCAACTAGTATCAAGTGAATTAAGAGACAGAAAATCCAGATGCTTTTAAAGGAGAGATAAATAATATTAATACACTGGAAAACAGACCAAAAATGGACAGGGTGAGAGCATTCTCACATACTGAACAAATGCATAGAATTCAAATACTACAACACTAGAAGAATTTATCGATGTATTTCAAGGTATTTTATTCTTAATGCACCATGTGTCTTGACATTAGCTTATAGCTGTGCCTTTTATCCGTGGTAGCCCTTCCTACACACTTTTCCATAAAATGTATTCCAAATCTGCAAAAGCCAGCATATTGTGTCATTATATTCAAGATTCTATGTTTTTTTTTAAAAGTCATTCTAGATTTGGAAAAAAATCAGAGATGTCCTAGAGTTGTTGAAAATTCCAATTTTATTCTCCTTATTAAAAAGAGAGATATTATTTTAATTATTTCTATATTCTCATGTGGTAGTGTATAATTTTTTTTATTTTTTATTCTACTGTGTTTAAAGACTAGCTACTTTGGTAATGAACATCCATGCAAACAAGTGGAAAATGTAGTAGTTGAAAGGAAATTCACAAAAGCATGCATAAGCATGTGCAACTGTGAATGTAACAATACACATTCACAGTGATGAGAGTTAGTAAGCCATCTCTAGGTGGAGTAGCAATGGGAACAGGAAAATATTCAATAAGTTATGTATGTCTCCTTTATTTTTCAGATTTTTCTCTGAGAAGAAGCATTTTGGACTGAAAGTATTAAATTATAATAGGGGAATTTTAATTTCCTACCTGCTTTTTCTAGTCAGCCTTTCTGAAAATGCACATTGGTTGTACAATCCCCTTACTGCACTGTAAATCCAATTCCATATCACAAAGGATATTTTTGTTTGTTTTCTGCGTGTATCTTTGGGTTGGGGAGGACTAGCTATTTATATTTCTACAATGTTTTCACTATTAGAGGAGAAAACGAAAGGGAAAATTGCATATTGGTGTAAAAGAAACAATAAGAATTTTTCTTCTGAACTGCGCAGATTATTTTGTTGTGTCTGCTCGGAATTGTATTTTATCAGGCCTGGAATAAGAGAAAGAAAATATCTAACATGCAGTGACTTCCTCCTGTTAACATTTTGAAGGATTGTGCAGATGAGCCAATCAGGCTTTCATTCCTTCCCCGAAAAAGCCTTCCTGTTCATAATAAGTTCTTTAAGATGTGAGTATAGGAAAGGTCTGCATCAGTCTGCCATCAGTGACCACTGCTGACCAGAACTGGAAAGCACCAGATAGGCAGACATTTGCTGCCCTCTTTTGGAATATATAAGTGAAGATTCAGCAGATGATTCAATGTGGTTTTGTTTTTATCAGATGTTTCCCTTTGCCACGTTCCTCACAATCAATGGATTTTTAGTCAGCTTCTTGGCTTACTGAATTAAAAATTCATTGGTGGGTTAGGTACTTAAAATTCCACCAAAACAAAAAAAGGATTATTGAGATGGATTTTTTTAGGTACAGAGGTCATTTGGATACACTGAACACATTCTTTAATAACTCAGTAATTGAGCATTTATTTTAATGGACAACTCTCATATTTTTTCTATTAATTTTTATAAAATGGTTTTATGCAAATATGTGAAGTGTGTGAAGTGTCCTTGAAAAATATAATAGAGTTGGTCTTTCTGTTGTAACAGAAAAAATAATTCATAAAGAGTGGTAATGTCTCTTTATGTGTAATAACTCTTTATTCATTATTTATTCTTTATTGATTCTGCCTTCACTGTGACCTGACTGACATTTCACTAAATATTAGAACTAATAAACTAAGAATCAGATGAGATGCCACATAAAATTTTAATCTGAAATACTACGGAAGTCTAAGTACCTTATCAAAATTGTCATCACCTACAAACACAGCAAGGAAATTATCAGCAACCTATCAGAGACCTTAAGTGGGGCATTAGGACAATAGAAACAGGATATAATACCCATCAAGGTCATCAGAACTGTACCAGAAAAAAAATGGCTGTTTGAAAAGAAAGCAATGAGGAGTGTTTTGAAGCAGTTATGGTAGTAAATTAAGGAGCTTCTAAGCAACATAGGTTGCTAAAGATAACATCATTGTATGCACAAAGGAAAGTCCATTTACACTACAATCACTGTATACACAGGTTAATCCATAGCAATACTTTTTCCTGGCCTTTTTTTTTCATCTTTTCATCTTTTTTGTATATGACAGAAAATATTTTTGCTGTCTTTGAAATTTTGGGGTAGGAAAACCTCAATCAAATTAAATGAACCTCTCTTGTTCTTAAAAAATACTATCCTATACCAATTTTATACATGATAATTGTTTCGTTGTTGTGCTTTAATGAACATGCTTTGTTGTAAAAACAGAATGGAACAATTCCTTTTGTTATCAAAATCTCTATAAAAGCACTTTATAATAGACATCACTAAAATAAATTCTCTACGTTTTATGACAAGTCTCAATCTTAGAGCAAGATCCTGAGACCACTATTTCCTGTGTTTAGATAGTAGCTCTTGGACTTTCATGCAATGTCTGCTTTATGTCTAGACCAGAGTCTATGAAGCCCAAATTCTAATTCTGCTGGGGGTTTAAAATATGTAAGACATTTGTGAACTGTCTCATTCTGAGCCTGAGAACACTGTTACTAAGCTGTGTGAGTCTAGAATTAATTACATTTCTTAGTGTGATTTCTATCATTGAAACCACTAAAGTAACTTTAATGTTCATAGTGATTTATCAATATAATCAAATTTGAGGAACAGGATGGTAAGGAACTGTGAATCTTTTAGAAGTTGACTACATATTGACAAATTTGACACATTCAATGCAATGGCTCAACTGCCCCTATTTAGTGAAATATCATTAAGCAAAGCTCTTACATATTACCGTTTCGAAACAGGGCTTACTTTCTAGAGAGGAAGTTAAAAAGATACACAGAACTCTAAAGCTTTCTTGGATTATATACAGTGCTGAAATATTTCTTCTCCATTACTTAGCAGTTTGTTAACCTTTCAACTTTAGAAGTATTTTGGATTTAAAATACAAAATTGCAGTTATACATTATAGGGGTTTTTGAGGTATAAATATTTTTCTCATTGCTCAGAGGGACCCAGGAGCCAGATCAACCCTTACAATTACCCTGTCATTTTCCTTGTTGATTCTGGACCTAATAGGAATAATGGTGTTCTTTTCTGTTCACCTTAACAATTTTGATTCATTTAATCTCTTCTGTATTTTGTTTTTGCCACAGTCCTTTTTGAAGTTCTCAGCTAACAGGCTTAATTAAACTAGAACAACCAAATCCAGACTGAGGATGTCCCTAAAATGTTGGTTTGGAAAACCTGCAATATATTTTAATTTCCCACTACATCCCCATTAGCTGTGCTTATTTATTATTTACTTATTTCCTAGTTTATTATGCATGCTATGTGTGCATATATACTATAGTAGAAGCAATTCTGACCAAACTCTGTAAGTCCATCAAGAGTACACGCCTTTAAAAATCAGTGGGGGTTTTTATATCTTTCACAGAAACTCAGTGATTAATGTTAGTCTAAGCCTACTAAGCAAGAAAAGAGGAGCGTTTAATCTACCACAAACACAGTTCACTCTGATTCTGTTCTAATTCTTGAACTCATGAGAAAATTTCCCTACAGTTTGAGAAATCTAACTGGTTTTAAGTGGAGTCTGCAATAATTTATTAGTTTTTCAGGCATCAATATTAGAAATCTACTGAAGAAGATTTATCACCTGCTATCATAGAAAATTATTTTTATTTATTTTCTGCTTCCATTTCACGTGCAGTCAGGAATTTGAAAACTTTCTCAGCCATAACTAGGGCATAATTTTTATCAGTGGCACTTCCAAATATGCAATCAGTCATTCTCATCAGTAAACTATGATGGCTTTAGAAGGTGGTGTGTGGGGAAGAGTGTAGAAGCCACAGCACCGACAATCTCAGACAATAGATCATTACAATGTCCTCCAAGGCCATCAGTGGAATGGCTCATCTACTGTCTTTACAATTCCCCATGTAGCTATTCAGCAGAACTGATTGTGATAAAGAATTTGTATAGGTGGCATTAGATTTTCCATAAAGATCTTAATAGCTTATGTTGTAGTAGGTGTTATAACCCTATTTTGAACATATCTTTCCAACTATGTGTGCAAAAATCACAGTTACATGTCTGCACTGGTAAAAAGCATACATTTGTGTTTGCACATAAAATCTGACTCTCTGTATATGTATACATTTAGAGATTTTGGCTTTTTCCTAGACTGATGATGAATGTCATAATTAAAGCAACAGCATCTATAGCCAGAACAGACTTACTATTAACCTGACATGTTCAAATTTTATCTGCTTTCTTTCATTCGCCAACCATAACACAAAACTTTTAAAACATGTAATAACTATTGTATCATAAAATTATATTTTTATGTATGTAGCCTGTAAGCCTTTCCTGTTCCTATAAAGAGCTTTTTTCTTTTCCACAAAGTAGTTAATTGGCTTCGCAGTTTAATTTACTAATACCATAAATTGCATGCTGCCCGAGTACTACACTATAGCAACAAGGTGTCAATATTCATGAAGGAATAAGGATACCATATACACTATAAACTTGCACCACCTTAGCTCTTTCAGTAACGTGTTCGTATCTTTAGGGTCATACCTTTTAGTAGTTTCAATAACCGGAGAGAAGTAAAAAAGACATAGATAGTGCACTTCCAGGGGACACATGATGAGTGCCGTTTAATCATATGAGCAGTATGAGCTGTGTCTCTCTCCAGAGATCTTCAAGGGTTTAGGATAATAGGAAGGCAAAGAGAGACAGGGAGAGGTGAACCACAGCTGTCAGCTTTTTTATTCCTAGTTCTGGTTTGCTTAAGGGTTTTAAAACTGTCACTAAGATCAAAAGCCTAGCACTTAAGACAGCCCTCAGGCAGTCAAAGAACAACACTTTCATGTTTAGTGCCTCCCACCAGAATTCATAATATAGAGGCTGCCTATCCTTTCTACAATTGCAGCATTTCCCAGTTGGGTGTAACAGACACTAGCAAATGTGTATGCCATCACATTTCCTACAAATCTTCTGTATATGAACATTAAAAGTATGTAGAAATATATACCAATATACTGAGGAATGCTATATACATGTACTTAACTTCCAAATGTCTAGTTCTGTCCAGCTACCCTCTGCTAAGGACTGTAGGTTCTTCTAATCTGGGAAAAAGTCGTGCCTGCAGTATTCCTTGCCATTTCTGTCCCTCTATATTGGCAACCAGTCTTAGAAATTAGCTGCTGGCCATCCCACTTTGAAATGTAACTATCAATCTCCTTATGGAGATGCATCTGGATATAAACCATAGACACCATCCAGACAGGTTACTTCATAAAATCTCGGAGACATTCACTAATGCTATTTGTAAGAACTCTTCCTAACTCTTGTTGGAAGAGGTTTCATATTTTCTGGTTTTCTGGTTTTATATTGAGTGCTACTCACTCTGACAAGCTTCAAGACAAAACTCACATTTTAAATAGTGGTGAATCATATCTGTGTTCTCTTACTGTAATCAAATATAAAATAAGATGGATCAGTAGAGAAGACTGATCATTTCTTGGAGGCTTTTTTTGGCTTGTATTTCTGACCCATTGTCAGAAAATAAAAATTAGTTTAGAACAATATTCCAAGAAGGAAAATATTTTAATTTGCTTCTGAAGTAAATGCAAATTACTAATGTCAGGAACTTCATCTGCACAAATTCTTCCAAAAAAAGATTATCCCAATAGCTAAAATTCTTAGAAGTATATAATGTTTTTATAATATAATTGTTTTGGAGACCCTTGCTTGAAAAAAAAAATTTAAAAGAAGAAAATTACGGGCAGCAGGCTTTAACGTGTGACATTTGAGTTCATGTTGACTGTGTTCCTAGGAACATAATTCCTAGCAAAGTGTCTTCATCAGAAATCATAGAAAGTGCACCCCACAGAGCAGACAAAGTAGTATTTTTTCAGCCCTATGATGACATTACCAATGGTCTAGCCTTGGCCACTCATCTCCTGGGTGATTCTGAACAAATTGATTCATTTTTGTCCTTTTCAATAAAACAGAGACAATGACATTACCTCCTTTGGGAAGCTCTCCAGCATCTCCTGATAGAAAAGGTTGTTAGGCTGTAACTTACAGCCTCATCAGAACCAAAATAATTTTTTTATTGATTGTCAGTGAATGTAGCTTTGTCAGGACTTTGAGCTTTCTTTCTAACGCTTCCAAATTTCAAGTGAAATTCAAGTCAGTTTATGCTGACTCCTATTATATATCTTACTGTATATCTGTACAGCACCCAGTACTGAGATATTGCAACCTCATGGAGTGCAACTGAAATCATAACAACAGTAAAGTGTAAGTTTAGAGAGGTTTTTGAAGTCCAGTATTAGGGAGAATATTTTTTTCAGAATTCTGACTTTGAGAGTAATCGTTGCTCCAGCAGAGCAGGTTTCCCCTTCAGAGAGGTGCTTAACCTCTGCCTGGAACCACAGTTTGGATCACGACAGCTTTTTGTCAGTGTAAAATTCTAGAGTCATTGTATGAAAACCATTGATGAAAAGGAATCTACTGTAATTGAGATACAACATCTGTTTTAGGGTCATTTCATTTTTAGCTTTGTATGCATTTGCCAGAGCTAAGTGTTGTGGTAGCTTGTAGTCTTTATTGACTTATTTCTGTCATAAGATGATAGTTGCAATGTGGTATAACAAGCTGTGGCACAGTAACCCAGAACAATCCAATGAAACATAGTATGTAGGAAACTTCACTGAAGTGCTGTTTTTCCCTTCTACAAAGACCAGACCATCTGACACCTATAGTCATCTCATTTTGAGTGAATAGATGACACTGCAAGGCAAATGGACCTATGATGTTATTACAGGATTTGAAATGTGAGAAGTCCCATCTTCTAATTCTACACAGACAAACAGAAAGCAATAAACCATTCAGGTAATATGTGAAACAGCCAAACTGTAAAACTTTCACAGAAGTTATGTAAGAGAATTTTCTTGTAATTTGTGGTCTTAGATTGATTTTATACAACCTTCAAACTAACCAAAATCAGAGAGAAAATCTGTGAGCCTGTCTTTTTTGCGCTGCATCGTAGTAAACCACAAACCATTATTCCTGTAACAAAATATCTCTAAAAAAATCAATCAAATTATACAGTTACCAATTAACAACATCCCACAAATACGTAGTTTAAAGATAACTGTGTGAGAAAATGTTTGTAATAAGTGTCACAACCTTTGAATCAAACTTAAAAGAGTTTATCATACTTCTAATAATATTAATAAAGTACCAAGAGTCTTATGCATTTTCACTTGATTCAAAATAAATCCATGGCTTGGTAGATCTGGGTGCAGTTTCCTGCCCTGCTCAAAATTCCAGAAATGTAGGCTCTTAGTGCTTCCATTCTTTAGCTTCTGCTAAAATGGAAGAAAAGGCCTATGCTGTTGCTGTCAGAATAAGTGGGGTCTGAAGTACCATAATTTCTCACCCCTCCTGCTTGGTGCAGCCTCAATTGCTCTGAACAGTGTGCCCTCTGAGTCAGATGACAAGAAACAGACTACAGCATAGCAATGCTCAGCCTCGCCCTTGCAGAGTCTTTCTGCCACACTGCATGACTGAGGGAGTTACATAAAGCCAGAGCCTGGCCTAAGTAAAAATCAAAGCCAGGGAGATGCCCTTATTAATGTCCAGAATTTGCAAGCCAGCTGGAATGGGAGTCTGACAAAATATGCTGTTTCTCACCCCTGAAAGCACCATGAAGCTGTTCTCTACCTTTCCCAAGTCCTAAGTGACTGATCCTAGTAAAACTAGACTCTCTGTTGCAAAAAAACCCCTTTCCTTCTTATGCTAAGAGGTTTCGATATTGATTAATTTGTGTTTGATATTTGGTAAGGAAAAACCCCTTTCTTAATGAAGGGTGTCGGCTATTTATTCTTCACGCATTCATCAAGGCATTTCCTAGATTTTCAAGAAGACTTTTGGATCTCATTACTGGGTGCACCATCAATTATCTGTAATTATTTTATTGTGCATGTACAAAAAACAAGGCCTATAAAGAAGGAATTTGTTTTAGAACTATTCGAAGTACTCGTTAAAAACACCTACTGAAAATCTCTGAGAAAGAATTCCTTCTTTCAATTCTCAGAGCCTGAAAAAATTCTGGACACCTTCGAAGTGAGTGAAGAAGTGCCCATCTTAGCATTCTAGACAAGAAGTCTATACACATTTTTTTACATGTAAGTTGAAAGCAATGTCAGGTGCATTAGACTATAAACTCTAATAAAATTGTGAAGTTTAAAGCTGTTATATCTGGAAAATACTCAGGCTACCTATTGATGCCTTTTATCCCTATTCATTAGCGTTACTGCAGCAGTCTGTGCCCTAAAAGTTCTGCCTGATGGTTCAGAGCCTTGTCATGGAAGGCACTGTACATGCAGTGCTGTAAAAGCTTCCAGTAGAGACATGTGAGAGGCTACTGGCAGTGCTAAAGACTACAAAAAAAGACAAAATGGGAGAACTGGAGTGGGAGCTCTAAAGAAAGAACATTGTGTCATGTGGCCCAACTGTAAAATAGAAAAATTGCATGCAATTATTTTCTGAGCTGAGTGTGATGATGTGAAAGGGACGAACTAATGATGATGCACTCTGCTTGTTAGAGGTATTTCCTTCCTGCAGCTCAAGGTTACAAGTGCTCTTCTCTTGGCTTTTTTTCTTCCTTCCACTAGAATTGTGATGGTTACAAATAAATTCTGTAAACAGGGAGTTAATAACACTCCAAAGACATTATGAAATAATTTTAGTTCCTAATGCCAGACATACAGCCTTGGCAATATTTTTTTCCTGACTTCGAGCATCCTGTATTGATTGATTAATTATTCTACCAATGAACTAACAAATATTGACCTTATAGAGTTGAGCAGCATTTAGCCAAAAGTCAGTAATCCACATCGATCACTTAATGGAACATCAAAGCTCAGCATCTCTGACAGTTTTATGTCATTCAGCAAAAATCTGTCTATGTTTTGATGATACCTTGACCTTTCTTATTAGGCATCCTTGGAAGAAAACTAAGAGCAATAACAAAATTAAACCTGTGGATAATAATTTATTATCTAGAGTGAAACAGTCACTCAGAATACTCCCTTCAGATTTACTTGCAATCAGGGGCAGCCTGTCTTTTAAAAACTAAAAATTCCATTTTCTAGTTCTACAATCAGGCGTCACAACATACAAATGCGATTTTATGACTTCAGAGCATTAGGAAAAAATAAGGGGAAGGTGCTGGTGTATGCATTAAAAAAAAAAGAAAGAAAACTCAAACTCACAATTTCAGAATAGGACTGTGAAGCCCTCTTAATAGCTAGAGATCTGTCTATGCAGCTGTCATGGCAGCAATTCAATTCACCCTGCCTGTGCACGAGGGCTATTACTAACATCCCTGATCAGGTACACAGAACAGGGTTACTACTACAAGCCCTGAGCAGATACAGAGAACACCCTTGCTAAGCTTATTTACTCTGCTGCTGGGGTATGTTTTCAACCTCTAAACCTAGCTAATGTGCATTTTCACACACAGCAAACATCGCAATCACATATGACTGAGAGCATAGATGTACCCTGAGGGGATTAGTGAGAGGCAGTAGCAGCTGATGGGGAAGGTTTCTCACACAGCTTCCCTCGGAAAAGAAGTAAAGTCTCCAGAGTGTTTGCGTTAGTGACTAGCACCTCAAGCCAGCTCACCTCACTCCTTCAAGCTAATGCCAGACATTAGGATAGTGAAATATCCCAATATTTAGCTATCCTAATATTATTATAGTCAGAAGAAAGCTTCAGTTTATACAACTAAATCCCAGATGCCTGGGTGACAGAAGCAGTGGAACAATGACAAAGAAAGCATCAAAATTAAACTGGGATAGAAGGAGAAAGTAGAAAATTATCACTTCAGTTTCTTAACCCCAGCAGCTGAAGTAGTTCCTCTCCTTGCAAGAAACAAATCTAGGAAATCCCCTCCTTCTAGTTTTACAGAGGGCTCACTCCAATCTTCTTGTTTTATTATTCGAGTATCACTTTCCTAGAACAAGGTGCTGTAGAAAGCACATTCTGCTGGTATTTACTTATCTAAGTAGCTCATGAGACTCAGGCAAGAAGTGTTTCCCTGCTCTGAACCCGTAGCTTTACTGGGATGGTTTACAGACAAAGCTAGTCCAGCCATCCCTTTCCCTCACTTTCAGAGATGTTGTTTTGATCCCAGCCTAAAATGGATAAATATACATAGCTGTGATGTCTCCTACTCAGTACTGCTGCATAAAGGAATACATGAGTAGGGTCCATCTGAGTTGTGAGAAATGTTAGAATTCTACTGAAAGCCAAAAGAGACAATGCAAAGAATTTCAGTCTCAAAGCTTCAGAAGGCTTTGATCACAATGATCTGCGTATAAAAGAGTTCTGATTCAGCCCCCCTGAAAATGTTGCTACTGTAAGTCAAGATTGTTACCATAGAGGTGTATTAATGATGGTTATTTCTTATTCACTATCACGGTAATTCATTGTTTCAATTCTTCTAGTCATTTCACTGGGATCTCCTGAGAAAGTCGCTGGGTTTGGTGAAACCTTTCTTTTTCTGCTAGTGTTACATTGCATCCAGGTTGCGTTTTTTGCTTTGAGTGGCTGATTTTTACTGAAAATTTTTCAAGATGTATTGGTGAGCATTTCAAATATTTTGCCAAGATAACATTTTAAACTGGTTTCCAGCTAAACTGCATGCATGATTTATGATGAGAAATTGGTATAGTTCAATATTAAAATAGATTATGCTTGTGGTTCAACAGAACTCTGAGCATTTGACTTTTATGTCAGCTAATGACATAGCCCAAGTAAGAAACCAGTTTTTGAAAACTGCCCAGTAACCAGCAAGCTTTAAAAAATTAGCCTTAAGGGGACCTGAGATTTTTGAAAATGGTGGCATTCAGCATCTAAAATCCATCACACATACTTAGAAAACCTACCTCAATTTCCTTAGTGAGGGTTATTGGATATAATATCTCTTTGCAGCCTGAAAGTGTTCCAAGGTAATTAACAGTTTACAAAAATCTACAGTGCTGTAGAAATCCACCTTCTGTACTAATCAAGTGTTGAACAATGTCACCATTTCTTACATTCTGGTTTAGGGTATAATTGTCTCTTACAAAACCTAGAAGAAAATCATAGATAAATGATCTGTAAGTTCATCACACATATCCATCTCCTAACCTTAAAGCACAATCAGCTCTAACTTGTATTATTATACATAAATTCTAGGGGCTAGAAAAACACACATTGGGGTTTTCTTACAAAAATTCAGATATACTCTCTGTTCTAGGTGCTCAAAACCGTAAGTCTATTTCGTATGATATTCAGATTCGTTGTGCATGAAGACACACAACTCCCCATTTGTTTGTTTCTATTATACTAAATAACACACCTTATTTAAGAGTTTCATCTGAAATTAAGGCACGGAGCAGAACTCTGGAAACAGACAACCTGACTTCCTAAATTGTCTATAATCTAGAATAATAACTAAGCATTTTACCACACACAGTATAGATGAAATTGTATGCTATTATCAGTATCTGGAATAAAGGACACTATTTGTCTGCTGCCCTACAACAGATATTCATGTCTGCACATTCACACAGACACGCTCACACACGCGCTTCCATCTACAGAACTGCAGAGATACATTATTTAAAACCCCTTCCAAATGAGGAGGGGATTTTTTTTATCACCCTGCCACATATAATATATGCTTTGTGCACAAAACTGTATCAAGTAGGGAACTCAGTTGCAAATAAATTGTGCTGTTGTTCTTATCTTGAGTGTTAATTTGCTTCTAAATTTTCTATATGTACCCTCTTTAAAATGGTACATTCTGTTTCTATTTTACTGTATTCAGCAATCAGTGTCAATTACTCTTGGTAACCACGGCAACAAGGCGACTAACTGTTCTTAAATCTTCATTTGTCCACTATTTTTACAAAATACTATACAGTTAAGAATGTTTTCTTAATAAATACATAGGGAAAAGCTGGAAGGGAGAAATGCATAACCTCTTTTAACAAATAATATGTTGACAATATATTCTGTGATATAAATGCATTTTCTCTTCCAGATTTAAACATTCTTTAGGAATGAACCGTATAGTAATAGTAATTTCACAGTTTTCAGAATCTTCAAGACTATACTCTACGATTTTTCTTTCCTGTTCTGTATTTAATATCTTCCAGAGGACCTGTGGAATCTTTTCTGATATTAGGAGTTTACCTTCTGTAATAGTCTGCTTCTGTACTACTACTAGTATCAAAAGAAAATAGCCAAAGACCCTAGCATAGAACAAGCATAGTTCTCCAGCTTATTTTGGCAGCCTCAAAAGTTAGTAAAGTATGCAGTGGTAAAGAATAAAATCAGCTACTTCCGCGATTCTCATGAGCTCCAGACGAGACGTAAAAAAGACTCTGATATTTGTGTAAAGAGTCAGGGACTTGATATGGGCAGATCAAGGCAGATCGGCGTGCAGCAAAACTAAAAAGTGTTATGCCATGAAGTGAGAAGACTGGAGAAAAGGTTTTGTTTTCCTGTAATCATGGAAATCTGTACTGAGCTTCAATGCAGCAAACTATGTGGAAGGAAATAGAAATGAATAAATGTGTACATCTCTTCTGTTTGGAGACAAGAGAAAGCCCATTTCTTTTCCAAATAAAAAGCACTGAAAAATGTGATGTATTAAAGGGATTTCATGACCAGTTTTTGGGGGGTGAACTCCTTAGGAATATATTGTTTTTTATCATTAATGATACAATAAAGTAAGCAAGACTTCTTGTGATGTGTGTGAAAATATTTCATTATCACAACAATCTATAAAATACAAGATTGTATGCATTTATCCTGTTTAAAACAGAACAGTTTGCATTTAATGCTGCAAAGTGTGCAGTCCAGTTTTGCTTTTCTTCAGACAGCTGCTTCAGGAGTGTCTCCTTCTCCTAGCCATGTGCTTTATACCACTGTGAATTTCTCTAAAAAATGTTTGGTTACTTTTCATATAGTGAGAAATATAGGCATGCACATACACACACACAGAGACACACACACACGTCCTACCTGCATTTCTTGGAGCAAAATTGTTGCCTTCTGTGCATGAATCTAGAAATACTAGTTTGCCTGATAAAGGATTAACAAAAAAAAAAAAAAAAAA
>VZRR01006427.1:0-157290 GCA_013398015.1 Oreocharis arfaki | reverse complement strand
AAAAAAAAAAAAAAAAAAAAAAAAACTACAGGGAATTGAAGTTGGCCTTTCAGAATGGAACTGGTTTTAGCTCTAAGCAGATATTTCCATACTCTGTCCCTAGTTAATCTCACAGAAGTTTGGATTTGGTTAGCAAAAAATGCACTTGTGGTTGCAGTGTCTCATGATACCCTCAAGTACATCTCCATAGAGAGTGTCATAGCTGCCCAGCAGTCTTACCTACAGTCTCATTTAATCCATACAATATAAGCAAATGGAGAACTCTACACAGAAATGAGGCACTCTGGGTATAGGCTGTGATAGACGTGAAGATTCAGTCTCAGTTATTCTCTCTGCTCTTTCATATTCGTGTAAATCTTTTTTTGTGATTATTGAAAGCAGTGGTTAAGTTGATGAATAATTGCTTTCTACAACAAAATCCCATCTTATGTATTTTTTTACATAAATTTGGGCATGAAATAATGTGGTAAGTTTCACAATTGCTTTTGGTAAATATGCAGTCTAAGTACAATCCAACTTGGAATGTGCACCCAATTTTTGCAAAACAGACACTGCCTTCCTTCTTCTACAATCTTTATGATTGCATTGCACTAACTGTTTTCCAGCTCTAGATGTAACTATGTCTCTCATAAGACTTCCTTGAATTTGCCCTCATCAAAAATTCTTTCTCTGTGACATAAGGATTAAATAAAAATGTATTCTAGAAATATATAATTTCTACTTTATGAAGAAAGGTTTTGTTTTCCCCTTTTTTTTTTCTCTTTTTCCCCCTTTTTTTTTCTCTTTTCCCAAAGGGAAGTGAGTATCTATGATGTTGTCAGGCTGGTTACGAAGATTAACATTCTACGCTTGGTGAACTGAAAGCAATGTCAGTATTTTCCATCTATCAAGTGTTCCCTTATATAACATTTCAAAGAAAATTTTACAGTTCTTGCTGGGGTATAATTGAATCTCTTTCTATCACTGCATCTGAGCCTAAGGAATGAAATTTAATGGTAAAATGTACATTGGAACCAGGAAAAAGACCACTATAATATTGTCATTGTCATACCATTACAAGGATTTTATAATGTACAGCTACCGCTTTTCTCAATTGACATCATATAGGGCTCAGCTAATGAAATGAGACATGGAACATAATGCACCAACTAGATGCTGGACAGCAAACAGTAAATGGATCAGGAATCCAGCCCCCCTAGCTAAATCAGTCAAAACTCTGAATAGCAAAGAGGCTAATCTTTTTAGCCGTTTTCCCTTCCAGATATAAGCCATAAAAAACCCAGCACTGAAGTGTTTCTGTTATCTGGCTGCCCACCCTATTGTGAAAGCCATGCTCAAAAGCCAGCCATGCTCTGAAGAATTTGTTTTTAAATGATTCATGGCAATACAATAGAGATGAAACATGCAGATTAAGTTCAAATCCATCTTAGACGCTGTGGCTCACATCAGTATATTCCAAAGTACGAGATTTGCACATAGTCAGAGAAAGTTCATCCCTTCAAAAGAGGAAAAAAGACAGACATTGGGAACTACAGGTCAGTGTCAGCCCAGATCCAAGTAAGATCATGGAGCAGATACCCCTGGAACCTATGCTAAGGCACATGGAATACAAGGAGGTGATTGATGGCAGCCAGCATGGCTTCACTAAAAGGTAAATCATGCCTGGTAAATTTGGTGGCCTTCTATGATGGGGTTACAGCATTGGTGGGCAAGGGAAAAGACATCACCTACCTGCATTTGTGTATTTGACACTGTCCCACACAACATCCTTGTCTCTAAACTGGAGGGAATGGATTTGATGGATGGACATCATGGTAATGGAATTGGATGGATGGTTGAGTACTGCATCTAGTTCTGGGCCCCTCAATCTAGGAAGGACATTGAGAGGTTTGAACATGTCCAGAGGAGGGCAACAAGGCTGGTGAAGGGCTTGGAGCACAAGCCCTGTGAAGAATGGCTGAGGGAGCCTGGAAAAGAGGGACTCTGGGGTGACCGTATCATTCTCTACAACTGCCTGAAAGGAGGCTGGGGCCTGGTGTGAGTCTGTCTCTTCTCCCAGGCAACCAGCAACAGAACAAGAGGACACCGTCTTAAGCTGCACCAAGGGAAGTTTACGTTAGACATCAGGAAAAAATTCTTCACTGGGAGAGTGATCGGGCACTGGAATCATCTGCCCAGGGAGGTGGTGGAGTCGCCATCCCTGGACCTGTTTAAAAAAAGACTGGACGTGGCACTCAGTGCCTCAGCTGTGTTGATGAGGAGGTGTTAGGCCATAAAATGGACTTGATGATCTCAAAGGTCTTTCCCAACCTGGTTCACTCTGATTCTGTCGTGGTTTAAGCCCAGCTGGAGATGAAACACCACACAGCCCCTCACTCAACCCCCTTTCTCTCTTCTCCCCCACCCTGATGGGACAAGGAGGAGACTCAAAGAAAAACTTTTATGTTCAGATAAGAACTCTTTAATAATTGAAAATAAAGTAAAATGCAATAATAATGATAAATAATAGTGATGATAATAAAAGGGAAACAAAGAGGTGATGCATAATGCAATTGCTCACCACCCACTGACCAATGCCAGACCTCCCTTCCTGAACCCACATCTGCCGTGCTTCCAGGTAATTCCCCCCAGTTTATGTCCTGGGCATGACTTCTGTGGTGTGGAATATTCCTTTCGTCAGTTCTAGTCACCTCTCTTGGCTATGCTACTTCACAGTTAGTTTTGGGATTTTGAGGGGTTTATTTGCATACCTCCTCACTGGCAGAGCATGAAACAAAGGAAGTTCTTGGCTTAGGCTAAACATGCCTTAGCAAAATCCCAAACATCAAATGGTGTGTTATCAACACCATTCTCATTCTGAATCCAAACCACAGCATTTTAACACCTACTGAGAAGAAATTAGCTCTTCTCTAGCTGAAACCAGAACAAGTTTAAACTCATTAAACTGCTTGATTTTTCAGTGGTGGTTAAAATATGAAGGGTCAAAAAAATTATTTGTGTAACACTCAATGCTAACCAAAAATTAGAATTTGCTTTCAAAATTTGAATCTGAACTAGAAAGAAGTAATGATCTACGTAGAAATAATAATGGCACCACTGGGTCATCCTGACTTACATATGCACTGCACTTTCATGATGGCTATAAACTTTAATTTGTCCCTAGAGCTAATTAGGGAAGAGAAAATGCAATTCCTCTGTTAATAAATCTCTCTCTGAATAGTGTTTTTATACTAAGATAAATCAAAGACTAATAGTACCATCATACTTCTTTAGAATATATGTTTTATTTTGCAACCAAAAAATGTGTCTTCCTAAAATAAGGGAAGGTTTTTCTTTAGAGAACTACCATGTTTTCCTATGCTTCTGAGTTATTTGCTCTGAGTTTAAGCATCTACAGTGGCTTTTACCCTTCCAAAATGCATTAACACAGTTAACTGTATATTTTTCCACGGTATGGTTAGGATTTTTCATTGCCTGTGTTAGTAAATATTACTTCTGCTGAAAACTAAAACAATTGAGTTTTGCAGTCTGCATTTACATTTTCTAAGTTATATTTATGACACATTGCAGTCACTTCACTGCAGCCTGAAAAGAAAAAAATATTCCCAGGGTTACCAGGGTTTTTGCATTTACCTATACTAAAAAAATTTCCACAATGCACAATTTTGTACTGCTTTGAAGAATGCAGGATAATCAAATTTCCCTAATAGTGCATTTTTCATTTTCTTTCTACTCCTTTATATATTGTTATTACGTTGAAATATAGTGTCATTTTGTAGTTATCAATATAAAGAGCAAACCCAAATTGTGTTTCAAAGCACTGAGTTACAACGGTTTTTTTAAAATTAAACCATACCATGTATACAAACATTATACAAAACACACTGGATGAACACTGGCTGTGGTAACAGTGAGTCATATGAGAAAAGTTATTCTCTTTTTCATAGAACAGTGGTTCTCTTTTTCATAGATAGGCTGCTAAAAGGCACCAGTATCTGACCACAAATCTATGTAACATTAAAACCTGTTAAAAATTTCACATTGACTCCAACGTCAACATCTTTGTGGTTTATAATTTCACAAATATAAAGCCAATATGAAATTATAAGACACTTGTAATATTTTATTTTTCAAATTAAGATTATAAGAAATAATGGATGACTTATGGTGCCTGAATAGTTTATGTCATACTGCTTACAAATAAGGTCTATGAGATTTGGAAAACTCTAATCTACAAATAAAAGTAGGGTTTTTTTAAAGAAGAGGGAAATCTTTGTAAAATGTTTATGGAATGCAAGTAAATGGCAGGGAACAATAATTCTCTTTTTTGCCAAATTATGTTTTAGAATATACCAATTTGTTTCATATTTGGTTATGCTCATGCATAAAAATAAACCTATTAAGATTTGTAAAGGGGATCAGTTTGCAGAATTCTCTGTTTACAGCATGTTTTTTTGTCTTCTCATATTAACAAGAGTACCTAATATCTTGATCTTAATTAGCTCTTAGAAAACTGTAACCGCTTCATGAAGACTTTCTTTATTTTCTCAAAATTGCATGTATTGTGTAGATGTCCTTTTGGGATTTAATGATCATTATGAAGAGTCAGGACATATGGCACTTAATTTTTTCTGTGAGTACTGACCTAATTTCCCCTTATTAAGAACTCCTTATCAGATTGAGATGGAGTCTAACCCCACCACTGAAAAACACCTGTAAGATGATTTGGAGTCATATTACTTATAAAACAGCAGACAAAGATTTCCTCCCTAGAAAATTAGCATTTCCATCCCTCTCTGAATGAAATGACAGGAGGTAACTCCTCTGCATATCAGATATGCCAAACAGAAAAATCCTATTGCAGTAAAACTGGGGAGTCACCTCTGAGCTAATTGAATCAGGGCTGATGTGATCGTAAGAGATAAAAACACATTAAACAAATTAGGATATTTTACAATACACTATATGATTTAAAATTCACATTTTCCCAGCAGAAGGTGATCCATGATGCCTAAATATGGATGGTATATTACTAGCAAAGTTTTAGATTTCAAAGTGTAATTACACTAAGAGGAAACTGCTTTAGAACGAATTATGAAAAACATAACTTTAAAACCTTATGCGTCTTTCATGTTCCTTTTCACTTCTTAAAATTTTTGATATTAAATCAATTTAAAGGATAAAAAAAAATAAATTTAGCCTACACTTCTGGAAAATTACAGTTTTTCGGATCATTGAAGGCTGAAATTTCCACCCCATTTTCCCTTATTCTTGTGCTAACCAATTGTAATTAATCCTTTTTTCCTTTCTCACATTTGCATCAGAATGTGTCTATATTTTACAGGTTAGATCTCTCTTCTCTTTTTTCCAGTACTATCACATTTTCTGTTGCTTGGCTTTTGGTGTTCTAGTCCAGACTGGCCTTGAATAAAACTCATACCATGCAATTTAAGGTCTCCAGCCATCTGCTACACTCAGTCTTCTGAGTAAACCCATGATACATGGAAAATGCAAGCACACACAAGATGGCTCTTTCTGGTGATAGAGAGTTACATCTGAAAAAAATTTAAAAAAAATACGGTCCTTTCCCAAGAAGCCAAATATTCCTTCGGATAATCACAGTTTCGACTGTGTCATTTCAAAGTGAGAACCATCACTGGAAGACAGACGATGTGTCAGTAGGAGCCCAATAATAGGGAATTGTAGGAAATATCTTGAAACATCTACAATATCCACACAGGCTGTCCTCAGTTTCATTGTCTCAGCACACTGGTATTTCCCTTTGGTAGCTAGCCCTGCACAGATTATAAGAGTGAGGACAAAATGGGAAATTATTTGGCTCTTTATTGTGTTTCCCTGAAAGCATCAGACTAGAGATATCTGGTTCCTTTTCAGAGGTTAAGCTTCAGGTGCTCCTTCTCTTCTACTTGGGCTTTGGCTGTGTGTGGTAGGATGTGGTTTTTTTTCTTCTAAGCCAACACATTTCATACTACATATACACTAATTGCTGAAGAATCAGGATGCAAAAACTGCTGGGAATTAGACTTATTTATAGTTCCAGATAGTTGATGCATCCAGTTTTTAATACACTTCTGTTTTAAATCCACAAATAGACTACAGTTTAATGAATCTCTTCACATTTCAGTCTGTGCTTAAGAGCCAGCAAAGACTAAGGCAGGATTCTGACTTCTTTATTTCCTATGTTGAAGGTTGCTAATATATGTTAGCAGGCTGAGGTAGCTACAGAGCAGATAAACTTATATTCCCAAAAAGCAAATTCAAGGATTTAGAGATATGATTAAATAGCAATAACATGTTGTGTTTCTTGGACATAAAAAGCATAATAGAGTTTATTTTCAGAGTTAAGAAAAACAATTGATGAAATAGTAAAGAAATATAGCCACCAAAGTGAGCGATTGCCTTCCGTTGTGGCTACTTCTATCAGGAATATTAAAATCAGAAAAATCAGGGAAAAAATAGAAATAATATCTTGATGATAAGGTACCATAGTGTTAGGTGACAAGAGTAATAGCAGTTAGCAGTTGTTTTGTGCTTATCTTTATAAGAAATAAGGACAAATGAAAAAATAAAAAATAATAAAATAACCATTCTGAAGTGAGTATTTACATGATAATGGACATCACTGGAACATACTCATCCTTCCAGGACTTTTTCCCAAATTCTATTCTCATGATTTTACAATTTCCAGTTCTGTGCCTGCTGGTGCAGTTTTAGTCTAGTTGATAGAAGAATTCAGTTCATTCAGTGATGTATGGCACAATCCATATACATTTTATTTGCTCTGTGTTTGTTCAACAATGCAAAATAGAGAGTTGATCCAGGAGAGAAAGCACTCGAAAGAAAGCTAATATCACTAATATCTCCAGTATGGCCTAGATCAGAGCTCAAAACTTCTCCAGAAACAAGTTTTTGGAAGTTAATGACACATCACATGAGTTCTCTTGGCAAGATGCCTGGGGCACTCAGCTTGTAAGCTGAGAAACCCTGTTTCAAAGAGCAGTCCATTTCCTAAAAAAAAAAAATGTACATTCATAGAGCCTAAAGCCTTGCATCATCTTCAAACTTGATGACTCTCAGCTGTCATATCTGCTGAGACACTTACAGCTTGGTCACACACCAAGTGTGGAGTTTATCCACATTTAGAAATTTTTATGCTGAGAAGGATAGGTGTCAGGACTGTGTCAGGGCTGTGTGTCAATCTGCCACGTCTCTTTTTAATTTTGCTTATGTTTAAGTAAAGTTCAGACTGTCCTGATGCACATGAAAAATAGGTATGTATCTGCAAAAGAAAAGGAAAATGTTCAGAACTAATGATGCAGCAGATTAAATTCTACTATTTTCCTTTATTTAGATGGTGTAGTTTCTATAGCGGCCATCCAAGAAGCACAAAACTAAACAAAAATGTAACTCATATATAATACCTTTTTCTCTTTTGCATTTTATTCTGGCATTAGCATCTCAGGTCATATAGTCAGAATGTTTTTGTGATCTCCTTGTCTGAGTGGATTGATAAAAAAGTATTTTAATGCAACTATGTATGCATTTTTAAGAAAATGGCACGTTGTGAACACACTGTAATATTTTCTGTGCACTTTAAATAAAAAGCAGTATAAGCAAAAAGAGGCATATATGTGTTTCCTTGATGCTGCACACATCTGAAAACATACACTCAGAGAGGACACAAGCACCTGAGAAATAGGAAGGAAACGGACCGTCCGGTGAAAGGGAAAATAGTCAGTTGAGGTTTATTTCCAGGCAAAACAACACACAGAGGGATAAAACCCAACAAAACCAACATACAAAAAAACTCCAGCTAAGGTAGACTACAAGAAAAACAGATTTCCCCACATGCTCGCCTCCCCCAATTCTTTCTAAGGACCTCAAGTACGGAAGTAAGGACAGAAGCAATTATGTGCGAATTGGCTGAATATTGCTGATCTGATCCACCTGAACCCAAGAATATGGTCTTTTTATTCTTCATTGATATTTTAGCATGGCAATGAAGACTAAACTGCATTATAACTAAAAATGGACTAATACAGATTCAGAAACATAGAAAAGAAAAGAATTTTGGAGCACACTTCCTCCTCTATCACCGTGTAAACAAGCTAGTTGTCTCAATGGTCCTGAAGGTGATGCAGAAAAAAATTTTCAGAAATGGTAATGAGTCATGTACAGTTAGTCTAAGCTATAATACTATATAATTTTCTTCAACAATTTAAAATAAACTACTATGTTTAAACTTTGGAATATACCTTCTACAGTATTCAAATTTCAGGATACAAATATGGACCTGTGATTTTAAAACCTTTGCTGACTGTCCTTTCTTATGTACTCAGGTGACATGATCATTCTTTCCAGTGGGATAGGGAAAGGACTAAAATATTCTTCTCTCTTATTGACTTCCACTTTCTGTTCTGTGCCAAAGTAAGGCTTCGGGACTGGTCTACTAATGCACAGGAATGTGTTAGGAGCTCAGCACAAGAATTACAGTGTGAAATTATAAGGCTTATGTTATACAAGAGGTCAGACTAAATTATCATAATGGTCCCTTCTGGGTCTTAAAACCTGTGAATAATCGGTGTCTCCATCTTAACGTAGACTGCTACTTCATCTAATCTAGTCATCATCATATTTCCTACAGAGGCTAGCACCTGAGATTTCAGTGGAAATCAAATCCCCTTTCACCCTTTTAATGTAACTGGATAATTACGTAAGGGAAGAAAAATTTCTTCCGAACTCTTCTAGGCAATCATACTATAAATGAAAGTAAGGTACTAGTTTGCTTTCTGCTATAAGAATGTTTTACCCCATTAAAAATGTAACATTCTTGAACCTCGTATGTAATTAACACATACAGCTGCATCCAGTAACCATTTAGTTGATACTACGGGGCATTTATGAACCAAAACTTAATTGGGAGTTTTGTGATGAAGGAAAGTTTTCAGCAGCAAAGTAGCCAAGAGAAGTTCAGCCACAGTTCATGCAATCTTTTCAAAAATTCATATTAGAGTACAGCCACAAAGAAATGGCAGCCTGAATCTGAAGAAGGGTTTCTTCCCTGGTATGTCACAGGTTCAAGAAATCCTGTACCAAATAAGAATGCAGAGGTGTTTGTGGTAAATATCTGTGGTTTTCCTTTTCATACAATCTTTTTACCCACTGCTGAAACATTGCCATATCATGCCCACAAGATGAAGTATATAAAAGCCATGTGTTGAAGTGAATTTTGGCATTTAGAGAAATGCAAAGATAGGAGATACTGTGAGACCCATGACCATACAAGAGGGTAGGAAGAGGTATAAGAGGCAAGGAAGACTTATGAGATGAACTACCAGATTAGTCAATGAAACAGAGAAAATTAGTCAGCCAAATGAAGCAAAATCCCAGATGCATCCATCTGCCTTTTTTTTTTCAAGACAGATTCAGGATGGGTGATTAGTTCTGTAAAGTCCTTAGTTCATTCTCTCATCATGTCTTAACCCTAGGGATTGAAAAATGTAATGAACCTAGCAAGCTTCAAACTGTACAACCCCAAACACCAGAGCTGCAGTGCAGCAGTTATTATTTTTTCCAGGAGCCTTCTTACAGCACCCTGATCTGCTTAAACTGCTGCTGCTGCATGACAGAGGGTCCATTCTCTATGGTACAGAACTAACCAATGCCACATGTTCAGTATTAGAAATTTTGTTTTCATTATTCTTTGCTTTCCTGTTTCTCATAACACAGTACTATTCAGAGCAACAGAGTTTTCCTTACATCCAGAATGCAAATTTTAATATAAAAGAAGTTGCTGCTTGAACTTCCCTATCATTTTCACTGAAAAATCTGTTATCGGGAAACCACAGCTAAACACAGCTATCAGGTGTCAGGAAATGTAATTGGACTGACACCTGCACACAAAAGGGACTGGAAGGTAGCGATGAGATGGGGGCAGCCATCTGGACAGGGAGACCCATTTCAATCTTTGCATGAAAGCCTGTGACACTAAGTCATGATAACAATTCCGCAATTTATAAAGTCCAGTGATTCTCCTTCCTAAAGCACATGTTTATAATTACCAAAAAGAAACCCTTTCATTTCTACAGAATCTGCAGAACCACACCAGGAACCAGCTCTGAGAATTCACAGGGTGACAGGTTCCTGTAACACGTTTCTATTGCTCTCTGAGCACCTCCAAATGCAGGGTAACCACTCGTTTCCTTTGCAGGAACACAGTGATTATAAAAAAAATAGAGACTATCACAGGAAAACATAAATCTAAAGCTACTGTCATTAACCTTCAATAATATATACATTTTTTCTAACTCCGATGTGGGCTTGCATTGTCCAACTAATTTTTTTCCAAAATGTTTCTGAAGCTAAACACTTATCTTTGTAAAATGTCTCTTTTTCTCCAAAAATCTACTAAGAGGTGGGGAATCACTGCAATGTAAATAAGCAGATTTAACTATTTTTTTTCCCTTTACAGTACAAATAAAATTTTGATTACCCATCTTCAAAATATGTATTGTATGTGAGTATGTGTGTATATTATTTGTCTACCTGATACATATTGTAAAAGCAATTTAAGGTCTTTCTTGTAATTTATGCTGCAACCATTGATTGTGAGTTATCATCATTATGTATTTTGAAAAAAATATAAGTTAAAGCATAAATGTGTGGAAATATATAGATTCACACACATACACTGTGACAGAGACAAAATCCATATTTCCATTATCTCCTTAACAGATCCCTGAAGGAAGTGAACATATTTAAAGGTAGTTAATGGTCATTAATACAGTTTGTATATTAATAAATTTGTGTACTTTAGCGTGAAAAGCTGCCTACCAATATGCCAGGAGACATAAGATAAAAGCATCTATTGTTTCCAATGTCAAGACTAGCAATTCTGTATTCCAATACAGCCAAACTGAACCAGACCACTTCACTGCAAAGCACCTTCAAAATTATCCGCTTTAACAAGTGTGTACAATGAGTCATTGACCTCATCATCTTAGAAAACCATATGTGCTAATGGAGAAAAAAAGACTGGGATTTAACTGGGGAAGTGAGAGAGATGGCCAAGAAAGCACAGCTGCATGAAATATGTTATAAGGAGCCTTAGTCTCTTCTAGAAACCACAGAATCAGTGTGGTTTCTTTCTGCCTTCAGCCTGGAGTTCTGGGAGAGCTGCCAAAAGCAAAAAGAACTGTACGATGCTAGTGAGGCTGACTGGAAAGGAGGAAGATGTTTTATTAAAGTAAAATGTTTGGGTTTTTTTCTCTGAGAGGGGAAGCTGCAGAACACATAACCTGCTGGTAGGGTCATCAGATGATGAAGGGAATTTCTTGGGCCTAAAGCGCCTCTTCTCCCAGATGGAAACTGGGTAAAAGATCCCATTTCCTCTGAAGTAAACAATGGTCAAAATTGTTGATTTTCTGTTCTCTATCCTGGAACCAGGATTTGGCAAAAAAATAACTTTGGAGAGGAAAAGCTTTGTGTAAGGGTCTGGAAGGAAGACAGCCAGTTAGTGGAAGAAGTACTTTTGGAAAATGAACAGGAATGAGCCAAATTTGTGGCGAACAGCCACATCAAAACTGGCCATGAGGACTCAGATGTGGTGTGTGACCTCCAGAGTGCTGAGTGAGGGGGGTGGTGCTCAGGATATACCACCCATGTTGGAGGCAGCAAACTTCTCTATGCAAAAGGAGTTATGAGCAATGGATTAGATGATTAAAAGCTCAGGGAGGCTGAGGCTCCAAAAACAAGCAGAACAAAATCTGCATAACTAAATTAATCACCAGAAGACAGGTGATTATTTCAAATAGAGGAAAGCAAGCCATGGTTTCATTCAGCAGGAGGAAGGGCAGAGTGCTTGAAACAAATTGAGCAAGATGAAGACCATAAGACTACTGCAGCTTCTATTTCACTTGTCTTCCCAAATAGCAAACTATGGGAATAAACCACATTTCCACTCTCAGCAGTGGTATTTGTGCACTCCTGGAATGAAGATTTGGCAAAAAGTATGACACTAAAGCAACAATGGAAAATAAAAGCTATTAAGCAGTCATGCTGTTATGTCTATTAAAGTTGTTATTAGATTCTAGATGATTTGGAGAACAGGGTAAATGTTAATTTCCTTTATATCTTTTGTATATGGAGGAGAGAAGGGTCTCCTTTTTTTGTATTTTTTATTTCATTCCTTACTCCCAAGCCGGTGTCTGAATCACAGTTCTGTAAGAAATTGTGCAGCACTGTAAGATTGAATCTGCAAACTCTATTCCAGAAGCACTTAGTACATGCATAAATCAATTTTTTCTACTAAAAACAACCTTCTATGCTTCACCTGCAGGAGTTACATTTAAATAAAGTCTTCAGAGAGGAATTTGAAGAAGAATTCAGCTGCTAAAAAATACAAGAAGTATTTTTAAATAAACAGTAATGGAAATTACATTCTATTGACTAGTACTGTATAACGCATAGGTACTCTTCAAAGAAAAATAAATTAAATAAGAATTTTTCAATAAGCATACCCAAAATAAGCACCAGAATTCAGATTTTTTAAGTATAGATACTGGAGGTCTGTAGTACGTAAAAACTACCTATTAAATGTAAAGAAATAACTCTGATTTCAAATAATAGAAAAGTAGTAGCTGTCCAATTACACCTGATATCTAAAATGCCCATAAGAAGATTTCTTCATTCATAATTTCTAGGAGTTGTACCACAACACAAGCACCTCTTTGAGCAGAAGTGCAGATAGGGGGACAGAAGGGGAAAGGGAACTGCAGGTGGCCTTGAAGATGGAGGCTTTTGTCAACCACTTACTGCCACAATCCTTTTTCAATATGGAACTCCTCTAAAAGCACAGAGCTCTCTTTTGCTATGTGCTTGTCAGAGGAAATTCTGAACATATGTTTTTTAGTAGTTATATTGGCTAAATTAATAATTTTAAAATATTCCTTTAAAAATTAAAAACTTTCTTAGTCTAAACAATCCGATACTCCAGTAATTTCTGCCACTAATCTCAATTATTTATTTCCAACTGTATTACAAGAGGCAGTGCTCTTATCTTTACTTAATTAGCTTCGATTTCTAAGGCTAAACTCTTGCTTAAGATTAAAAAGGCCCTGGTAAGCCACATGCTATCTGTAAATAAAATGAGTCTATTGTGAAAGGTTCATATGCAAATGCATATTGTTGATGACTAAGACAACTATGAGTAATCAGGGCTGTAAATCTGTCATTGTGACATACAAGAAATGCTTAGCTCCACACTTAGTACAAGGGCAAATATGCAAGTGAAAAACTTGCAGATGAGTACTGTGAAGAAAACCATCAAATAATTCCACACACTAATTAGAGAGCTCTGTTTAGTTTAGGGGAGTTAAACCCTGCATCTGAAAATTACCAGCACCAATTCATGGAAGATACTAAAAAAATTCTGTGATAAATCATTTGTCTGTTGAGAATCACTGTCAAAGTTAATACTGCTAGATAATTATCTCTTCAGAAAAAGCAAGCATTTAAGTTGCACAGGTTGGACAAATCCTGAAATTTATTTTGTACCTGAAAATCTTTGCAAATGAAAGGAGTGACTTTGAAATGATGACATACCTAAAACCTTTTTATTTATGATATATGCACTCCTGGGCTGGAAGATTTTTCCTGTGTGCTCCACTCTTGTGCTTGAGATAACTGCTATCAACTTTTGCCAATCCTACTGGACTCATTTGATTTTTACTAGAGTTTCTGCAATATAGATAGAGCTAAGTAGGGGTAACACGAAAGGCCAGCTCAGGCCTTTTATGTGTCACACAGCTGCATCTATACACTTATATAAAGTCATGTGCAGTGGCTGGGTGAACTACACAGTGTCTCCTCTGTTAAAGGAAGTAGAGAAAGTTTAGATTTCTGCAGTGACAATCTCTTGCTCTCTAGCAGGCTGCTATATTTTACTACACACCTTCAACAGAAAAAAGGTTATAATTTTGTTTATCATGATAGCAGTAAAAATCATAGCACTAATAGCCACTGAGTCAAAGAGTTAAAGCTGAAGTTTTATGAAACCAAAACAATGACCTGTAGTAAAGCAAATCGTCAAGAAAGGCAGGATTACTGGGATCTGATAAAATGTTTTAATGTGAACCTACCTCTGGTCCCCATGTCCTTTGAGGGTATTCTTCAGTCTTCTTTTATCGCCCAGTGTCTTTCAGTTTCTTCCCAAGTTCACATGGGACTTCTTGCTGCCCATCCAGAGGCAATATAAGTATCAAACAGAGGTAATAAAAATACCTACAAAATAACAATGAGCAAAATTATTTATTAAAACAATCCATTCTCCTATTCGTTGCACATGGTCTACACACATACAAGAAGAAACAACTACAGAGTAAATACTGAAATCTATGTTATAAACTCTGTCTCGCACCTCAAATAATTTTACTTATCTCAGTGTGACCAAAGGCCCCAGTCTCAAACCAGTTTTTGCTACTGCTATCTCACATAGTCAGTTTTATCAAAAAGTTGGGTGATAGTGTGCTCATACCGTTCTTTGCTCTAAATTATTGGATCTCTTCATAATTCTGCAAGCAAAATGTATGAAGCAGCTGTTAGTCATTTTGCATTTGCAGTTTTGTTGAGGCAGGACAGAAGTGTCCATCAGGCATTCACAAGCATTCCAGCTTTTGATTTATATGAGAAGAGAAACGGATATATCTGATCTTTCAATTAAAACTACAACCTGATTTGAATACCACAGGTCACTCACATTTCAGGACTGGTATTCACATTGAGGAGAGTACACAGAAAGACTTGCCATTGAAATATAGTGAACAAATACTTCTGCAGTGACCCAGTTTTGACTGTCTCTGATGATTCAGTACATTTGTGGGTATGTAGAGAAAAAGAAATAGGTCAAAGTCAGAGGAGGTTTGTTCCCAGGAAAGACTCCTACATGGACAAGGGAGCATCAATTTCTTCAGACCAAGCAGGCATATGCGATTTCCACCATACTGGCCATCTAAACTAATCAAATTATAATTTTTCTGCCTATTTCTAAAAGCAGTGGCATTGTAGGCTGATCTCTTAGGAAAATCGTACCAAATTATCTCAGATCTGACAGTTCAACAATCAGATCTTCCTGCCTCTGCACATCTGTCTGAAAAAGGTACTTCATTCTCACCAAATGTTATCTCAGCCTGCCCTGAGACTCTGAGTGTACTTAAGTGATGCCAGTGTTTACAGTGCAGTTGCATCCCTAAGACATCTGCAAAAGAGTGATACGACAGATCAAAGCTCTGTGGAAGTTTTCAGGTAATCCTAATCAGAGCCTATTATAAGAAACACAATCCTGTTTGACACATGGAGCAAATGACCTGTAAATGAAGCTGCCTCACGAACTATATAGACACTTCTCTGTTTTCCACACAACTTTTGCTTCAGAAAATTTAGGTCAAATAGCATTTCAATTTTTTTTTCTAGCAGATTAAATTGGGTCATGTTCCTAGAGAAGTGGGTCATTTTTTCTTGTAAATAAACAGTTTCATGCCTGCATATCCTTAGTTCAAAGGCTCTATTGTTTGTACTCAAAACCGCACAATTCTTTTGCTTAGCCAAGAGGCAGTGATTTTTTTATATTTTTTTTCCAAAGGGCAGTCTTTAGCCTAACCCAGTAAGACACATGATTTTCTCAGCACATGACAGTGGAGAGTCTCTTTTCTGCCTTCCCATCAAAACACTGACTGGGGACAAAATTCTTAGCCAGTATTGATTGATTTGCTCCAGTGACTTCAACAGAGCTGTTCTGGTTTATATCATGTGGGAATCCATGCTAAAAAAAGATCTGTGTCCAGTGCATAAATATAGAAAGTTGTTGCCAATTTTCTAACACACCTGAAAAGATTATTTTCGCATTTGTTCAGGTGAGAATAAGGACCTTTATGAAGAGAACATCGTGCAATTCCCTAGCTTGAACCTGTAAAGTTCAAGCCAGACGATCCAGCAGCTCAGTGAATTTACGCAGGATGGTTCAGTTAAATGTTATAGCAAGAAAAAGAAGTCAACAATAATATTATCTTCTCTCTCTTTTTTTTAAAGTTAGCCTTATCAATGTTGCTATCATATATGTCATCATGAATGAAAACATGGAGAACTCTCATACTGCTTAGATGAGTTTTCAAAGGATTGCACACTGATCTCATTACCATAAATACAGTCACACATTTAAAGTACATATATGTGAGTATGATGTAAGGTCATTCTTATTGCAGCCATTCCCTAGTCCTTTGTGTGCTGTTTCACAAATTTTCCCAATGTTTAATGTCTACGGCATTTTTTTTCTCACTGTTGTTAACCTTTCATTGCATGTCTTACAGAAAACTCAAGGATTTAAACATTCTTCCACTTTAAATTCACAACTCTCTTGTCCTCAAATTGACATTGCATACATATGCCTAACAAACCTAGAACACCTACTGTCTTTACAAGTTTAATTCCTCTTCACTATTATTTCCATCTTCACTATCAAAAGAGGAATGAGTATATTGGTATGTCAATTTCAGCAAACCTAGGCAAAATAAGAATTTTTAAATTATTGAACCAGGAGTAATGTTTACTAACTTTTCTGGGAAATCTAGTCCCTCTTTATTGATGTTGTTTACTTTCTTATAGTACTCTGTATTACTCTACGTGCTTCCGGAAATAATATACTTGAAGTGCAACAGCAATAGACGTAAGAGTTATTCTTACTGTTTTGTCACAAATCTAGTCTAGTTTTAGTATATGGTATAACTTCTGCATAGGTAGCACAGAGTTCCAGCCTGGTCTTCTATGGTATTTGGAATCAAACCTTTGAATAGAGACATACCAACACTGGTTGGTTTGAAAAATCCTTTCAATATGACCTAGAATTTCCCACCTTCAGAAATACTCCAGAGATAACTCACAATATTTTCAAGAGATTTGAAAGCTGCATACAGATTTGACAGCATTTCTTGACATGCTAAGATTTTGCCATAGGAATCTTGATATCCGTGGTTGTATGAGTAACGAAGAAACTTTTATTGGCAGCAATATTTTCTAAATTAATTTGAAAAAAACTTCCAGCAGCTGCACTGTGTCATTTCATCAATTTTACTCTTAAGAAATTTGTTCAGTTATATAATGAAGACAATAACTAACACCAATGAAAGTTGCTTTATTCATGAGTGAGCTCTTGAAACGCTTCTGAAAAAAAACAAAACTAAATTTATTGTCAAAAGAAGATTGTAGAAGAATAGCAAAATACCAAGTCTAACATTAAAAGAGTAAGTGAATCTGTTTCATGCTGATTTTATGATACTGATATTATTCTAGTGATTTTTACTTAATTTACTTATATATGAGAAGAAAAGGTCACAAAATAAACATAAATAGTTCGCGTAGATTAGGTTGAAGGGGAATTGTTGTTCAAGAGGAATGCAACGTATCCTGTAGAGATCTGTATCATGCCTCAGATGATACAGAGTCCACAAATAGCAACCAGGGCAACTGTGTTCTCAGGTGAAGCCCTTGAAAAATGTTTTTCATGATACACATTTGTTTACTTTGAAAAATGATTCTACATTATAAAACAGATTTTGCAGGTTTTTCTTAACAAGATTGGACCTTCTCATATCATGGTTAGTTTGAGATGTGTAGATCAGATATGTGAGGAATAAAGCAGCCAGAAAGCAGAGATTTCATTCCAAAAGGATACAAACCAATATTTTGGTCTGAAAAACGTCAGTCAGCACCAATAGGAGAAAAATAAAGAAACAAAATTCTGCACATTAAAAAGCCAGAGAGGGAAGCTGAGCAGGCCTAATGGATAGCACTGGATTGTTTTCTGAACTTTGGGGTTCTCTGCATATCTTAAATTAAATAACAACTAGTAAATCGAAAAGACATTGGTACGAACATACCAGCACTTCAGCAGGAGGCAGTGAAACAGAGTGTGAGTAAATTACAGGAAGGAGATGTAAAATTAAAATGTACGAAAATGAGAACAAAAAAATTGGTCAAAATTTTCTGCTGTTTTTTTGTTGGTTTGTTTTTTGGGGTTTTGCGGTTGTTTTTGTGTTGGGGAAGTTATTTTGGGGGGGGGAGGTGGGGTTGGTGATTTTTCCTTAAGAGAATTGTAAATTCTGACACTCTCTCCAGAATGCAAGTAGCTAGAAATGGAAATAAAAGCACAGAAATGGGGTAGAAAAAAGCTAAAAAGAAAGACTTGATTAGAGATATGGATAGAGATTTAAAAATAAGTTCTTGAAATTCCTTTTAAATTGTGGGCAATATGTAATAGGAATTAACAGGTATGAGACTACATGTGCAAAAAGAAAAATTATGACTTTGCTCTCCCTTGTGCTTTCAAAACTGGAACAAGCAAGACCATAATCAAAGTAATCTCAGAATATGAGAAAAGCAAAAGGAACAAAAATGACAATTGTATTAAAAAAACCTTATTGACAAAGCAAGAGAAGTTACTGAAAGAGCAGACTGGGATGAAGCCATGAGCATAGAACAGAAATTTCAAAAAGTCATTATTGTAAGACACAAGAATACTGCTGAAAACATAAGAAATTAAAGGGCTGGAAGTTAAGAGATTTGGTAACTTTCAGCAGCTGGCAGCTACTTTTTCATTTCTGAAAACACAGTGACGATATGGTAATATTTGTGAGGTTTATGTGCGTATCAACACAATACAGCCCAGTGTTGACCATGACCACTATTAACCAAAACCAAGTTATTTAAATAATACTAGACCTCTGTTTAACAGCCTGTCATGAAATTTATTTTAATAGTACTTTTAGTCAACAGTCCTATCATGCTTTTACCAACAGTGTGATCAATATAAGCATTATATCTAGCCTACAATTTCACCCATCACTTCAAAAGCTTCATAAATCATCAACTTTTATAACTTCTTGATTACCTCCTAACGTTCATACAAAACAAGGATAAAAACAAGAATCACCCTCTGATGAAAGCATGCTGAGCACTTGAAAAACTTTTATTAAATGATATCCAGTTAGCAACACCCTGTTGGGCCATCGCTGTGTAGTGATGATTATGGAGTGCTCTTTCGCATAAACTGAATAAATCTCATAAATTGTTGATGGAGGTGCTTTAAAATATCATCTATTGACCAACTTTACCCCAGCAACAGAAGAGAATTGATTTACTTTGCCTCTCTGCTAAGAAATTTTATCCATAGCCTGGGGCTTGGGGATTGTACAGCAAACAGATCAATCCTATGTACTTTCAAGGGCTGGAGAAAGCTGTTCACTTCATGTCTGGGTTTCCTGAAAGGTCTGCATCTTGCTACCCAATTTACTGAGGCTTGCTCACAATATGACAAGAAAGGCGGATGAGGGTAACCCATCTTTAACATCAAAGAGAGTTCACATGGGCACGATTAAAGGTAAAATTGCCAGGCCAATTTTTACAATGAGGTTAGGTCTACAGGAGACATGTAGAATTTCTGTTCCACTGGAGCCCCAGGTTGCCTTGTCCCTTCCTTCTTCTGCCTTGGCTGTTCCAGGGAGTGTGAAAAGGCAACAGGCCATGCTTCACATGGCTCATGTGCTCTCTATCCATCAGACAGACTCCTTGGGCAGTACAGCTACATGCAGATTGCAACCTGATGACAGAACAAAAACAAAATAGAGGAGATACTTAAACCAGAAATGCCTAATGTTTCTGTTCCACCTCTAAAAGATTTGCTTTATAGATCTCTTCAACAGCACTTTCTGAACTTGTACAAGGTATGGGAAATATTTTTGTTTGTCTACAGCCTTCAGTGAACTGAATGCCATCAGCATTTTAACCACTTGCCTTTAGACCTTTAGAGAGAATTCTTTTTGGCCACTTTTTAGTCACACTGGTAATGAAAAAGTGAATTACTCTAGAGCTCTTCACTATGCTATTATAGCTCTCTCTTTCATACTTTTGTGATGCTGCTTTCCTAACATACTCTTCACCATACTGGAAAAAAAAAAAAAAACCAAAAAAAAACCACCCAAAACCAGAACATGAACAAACACTACTCAAAGTCCATTATGGAAAGATAATTAAACAAAACCAGGTGAATCCAACTGCAGTAGAGTCATATATCTCATCAATATTGTCCTTGCAATAGCATGATATCTTACATTTGGGTGACCTCTCAGGAGCACAGAACACTCTTTTAGACTCCAACTCTATATCTAAAATGACCATTGGTTTCTTTGGGACTGCCAGGGCATTTGAAATTGATGCATCCGTATATGAGATAAAGGATGGAAGTCATTTAATATCTTACCAAACTGTCTCATAAGCTCTGAGGCAGGCATGGAATTGTTTTCCTTATAATAAAATCCGCAAAAGACCAGTAGAAAATCCCCTATGTGAGGCATAGGGGAATAGAAATATCTTATTAAATCCCCCCAAAAATGAGGCGGACATCGAAGCCTCTCATGGCTGTTAACTGACCCAGACACAGCATTGCCTATCAACTTGCTTCTCCTGTCTTGCCTAGCTTATGACTCTCCTTTGGATTCGATCTTATTACAGAGTGTGGAAACAGACTTGAATTCAGCCTGCCAGGCCTGGGGACACATAGAAACATGATTTTCATAATTACTTTCAATATTACTGTATTTGGAAACCACTGATCCCACTTGAAGCTGTTACAGAGGTAACACAGCCTGATACTGTAAGGTAGGTCCTTCACTCAGATAACATTTTTAAATAAAGTGGCATGTCCAATATTATATTTTCTGATTAAGTATTTTTACATATACATCTGAAGTGCTCTCATTTAAGGAAAACTATTCATATATGCCTTCCTACCAGGCAGTTTAACAGCCAGGAACTTAAAATCCCAATTAAAATGTACTGGCAAAGAAAGCAAAACCAGCTCTATTTTTCTGGAAGTGTTCCTGAGATGCAACCAAACTAACAATGAGTTCTAAATTTTCTGTACTCCTTGTGCTACGTCTGCTTCTCATCTTAGAATTAATCCCTCTCCTCTATAAATATGCAACAGAGGGCTGAGGAGGGCCTTAGGAAGGCCTGAAAGGGCACTCTAGAGAAGATCTGTAGTGTCACACTCAGGAGGCACTGAAGTAGTCTTTTGTGAAACATACTGTCAGCCATTTATCATAGTACTACACATTCAAGGAAAAAACAGGCAACTAGAGAAGGAGGGCAGAAAGCATACTCTCCCAAGGTCACTTCTGCCAAACAGACATGCTATTTGCCATGGAAATGCCTTTCCTCCTCTCTTAGCAACACTTCCTTTTTATTTCCTTAAGTGTTCGTCTAAGTCTAAGGTAAATTTCCTCAGCTACTTGTGTATGTCAATGACAAGTTTCTTTTATTCTTGTAGAGGCTAAAATATCAAATTTCTAACAGCATCACAGTGAGGGAAGACAAGGTTTCAGATTTAGGAGGAGGCCCAGGCATGTGGGGAGATTATGAATATATCTCTTGCAGTTTTGTTACTACTTGCCACAAGTCAGCTCAGTCTCTGTTTTCGTTGTTGTATACACAGAAGGAACATTAGCACAAAATATCTCAGTGTGTCTACAATACAGGAGCAAGAAGATTCAAGTTTTCATCTTGTTATAATGCAGACCAAAGCTGGCTGATTGTTTGTAGCTAGGCAAAGATATCAAACCTTGAAAAGATAGCATTTACCAAGGCAAAGTGTAATGGCTAAACTGTTTTTTACTCTCATCATCTATACAAAGAAAAAAACCCAACCAAATTAACAAGGTGTCTTCTTTCCTACTGTTAATAAACTAGTTTAAACCCAGCATAAATTTTAAGACTTTTTAATGGAAAGGAACAAAGAAGAAAGAAACATTAGCATGTTACTTAAGAAAATGAACAAATAAACAAACAAAACACCAAACCCTACAGTCTGATTTAAAATTTCTCAGTGGCTTCTGAAAAAAACCCCTACTTTTTCTTTTAATTACTTCAATAGGAGTCAAGCTCTTTGTAAAATATATTAAAATACTACATGCTTAAAGCATGCATCTAATTAAAAAAACTGGAAATTATATTTTGTCTGATTACTTTTGTTTTAATACCTGCATCCAGCTTGTAATGGTTAAGTCATTTTCTCTCTTCTTTGCACCAGGTGGATCACTGTAAGGACAACTGCTCAAACTCCACATTTTTTCAAGGCTGTTCACAGGCTTATGAATACATATATGAACTCCACTAACAGGTAACAAGATATCCAAGTACCTCTTACACAGTGCTTTTTAAAATACTTCCCTCTCTAACTGAAGGACAAGGGAAGGACTGATGTGACAATGAAAAATTGAAAAAAAAAATAAAAGGCATCTTGGATGATGCTGTGTTTCAGATGTAAGAGGGGTATGGGTCACACCATGTGCAGATAAAGTTTTGAATGCTTTGAGCACAGGCCAAGAAGTTTCATATCTGAACTTACTCAATGCTCAGAAACTTTCAAATTGGTCCATTTTCTTTCAGTGCCTTCATAGGCTCTGTAGGCTGCATGACAAGCAGGAGGACCCTACCTCTGCATGCTCAAACCTTCCAGAAATAAGCTTAAGGGCAGAAAAGGTAGTTGTCCAGTTGCCCATATAACATTTAACCAGGATTTTCTTGTTCTTAATGTTTTCTTAACATAAGCTCTCATTCCCCAAATTACTCAAAGTTGGTGGTTTTATCACATAAGCTGTGCTCTTTCAGACTTGCAGATGGTGACCTGCAAATGCAGCAAGAAGCGTTTTGACCTGTTGCTCCACTTATCCTTACAGCATTGTGAGAGTACTAAAGGGAACCCATTATCTGAAAAGGTGGCAGATCAGTGCAGAACTGAAAAAGAACCACTTTGACTCTTGTATCAGAGAAATGTGATGCTTAGTCACAAGAAATTCTTGTAATGTACACATGACATTTGCCTCCTGGATTCATGTTGGGAATAAGCCTGACTAGCATTCACTAAACTTCACAGAAATTCTCTCCAGTTTAGTTCATTTCAGCGAACTTGTTCAGGTAGGAACAAAACAAATTCTCTAAATCTCTGCCTGGCACAGCACAAGAGTGAAAAAAGAAAAACCAAAGAAAACAAGAGCTTTAAGGGTCAATACTCCCATCTTGTGGCTGCTGAAGAAAATGCATATGTCTAAGTAAAAACGGAAAAACAATTTCATGTAGATAGTTTATAAATATTGATTTATTTTTAATATATTTATAATTCAATTGAAAAGACATTTTCTTTCGTGTTGTAATCAACCTTGGATCTTGGAGTTAACAGTGTTGTATTCAGAGAGGGAAGTAGTGGAAATTTTTTCATTCAGCCACAACAAATTAATAACTGTAGCAAATTTCTAACTTCAGGAAGCCGAAAGAGTGAAATCCACTCTTGTGATACTCTGAATTCAAAGTATCCTGAATAAAGGCAGGGATGTGATGGAAATCCACAGTCTGGGGGCAGTAGGTAGTGCTGGAATTTAAGAATACATGCATGATGGAGGAGTAACAAGCACTTAATTCACAACATCTGGATGCAACAGATACAACTCTCCTTTCTGTAATTCTGCGAACCTCAGGAGAAGGGGAAAGTGTTGCTTTTCCTGGGTCTTCCAACAGATTTTTCTTCTTTATTTATTAACTACCTACCTAAAGCTGAAATGAAGAGCATGTGGCTGATACACCTCATTAGACATCCTATATGGTTCTTGCATTAGGTACCTGCTTACTTACACAAGTCACTGCTGAATGAACTTGTTTCCTCTATCATTTCTCTGCATCTGCACAAATTCTTAAATAGTGTGCATCCTGACCCTTGATTAGGATCTCAAAGTAGACTTAATTTATGATGAGTGCTAATACCACCACCACCACAAGAGTATTTGTGCGCTGTTTGGAAGATACTGACTGTGAAAAATTTGCTTTAATATTTGGACACAACCAATTCCTGGAAAACACCAAACAGGCAGTTTCAGAAAATAAAGCTCTCAATGGAAACTCATCTAGAAACATGGTTGTAAAGTTGAAATGGATGACAGTTACAGAGATTATGAGTCAGATATTATCACCTTTATAAGAATCAAATATGGGAGGAAAAAACTTCCCCCAGGAGCTTGAACACCTTTTAAATATTCTCATTCACATAAAAAACCTAACTATATAGACTGAGAAGATTTAAGGAATGTTGAGGCGCAAACTCATAGAAGCTATGGCTTTTCCTCACCTTTTAGACCCGTGTGACTGAAATGAGACCAAGGCCCAGCCTACTGAACTAGAAATGGGATTTCGAGGAAATACACTATCCGTGCATGTAGGGGGCTGTGTCTTACCAAAGTAAAAGGGATGAAACATAGTGAACCCTCCTGCAAGTCAGCAGTGTTTACAGCAGGTGAAATTGAGCTTGAGAGCAAGCTGATTCATTATCAGATGTAACATTTCAAAGTAGAAGATTCACAAAGTAAATTTCAAAGACAGAAACAACCAGTCAGGAGGACTCTGTTCACTAACAAGCCTGCTGGCAAAATGTCTCAACAGAAGTTCTCACCTGAGGTTCCTAACAGAGGAATTGCTACTCCTAAGGCGAATGCAAGTTTGCTCATAAACCAGACCTCCAATGCAGTGTTAAATTATGAAAGCACACAAGACTGAAGTCAGAGCTTGTGAGCCTCAGATGAATGAATGCTGTAATCATGGGATATAGACTGTAAAAAGTGAGACCAGACACAAGAGAAGCACCAGTAATAACAGCTTCAACTATACAGTACCATGTAAATACACAGGTCAAAATACCTAGAAGTGACTAGCAGCTTTGGTTAGTGCTTCAATTTGGTTTTTTTCTGTAGTTTGAGGGGGAAAAAAATAAAGAGGATTCTCCCTCTGAGAAAGAAGCTGTTTAGTGCTTATTAAAAAGTGTGCCTCTTAACAACTAAACCCTGAACGAGGGATGTTCACCATAGTCAAACATGAGTGAGGAGTGTACCTTTGCAACATGAAAATGAAGTATATGTTGGCCTGTATTAACAACAACGTGACCAACAAACTGATGCAAATTACGACACTGTGTGGGAGCTGGTGAGCCTGTAGCCACGGCAGCCCCCGAATGTGCCCTGGCCACACTCTCTGGGCTAGGGAGACCAAAAGGTCTCTCCCGGGATGCCTTGTTCCGCTCCCCTTCCCCTAGCCCTACCTGTGTACCACCTCCGTGCCCTCAGACTATTGGTCCCTGATGCTTTCTCCCCAGCCCTACTGACCCCATATAAAAACCTGAACCCTTCCTCTTTTCCTCTCTTGCTTGTCCTCTCTTGGTCCCATTTCTATCTGCCTCCCTGGACCCGCACCACGCACGTGGCTGGAATAAATCCCTCTCGGAGACCAGCCCTGATTCTGTGCTGTCGGCTTGTTGAGGAAACTCTCTGGGTGTCTGAATGTGTGTGTGTGTGCAGTGGCCTCACTGTGCAGCTCTCAGCCAGGGACGCTTTCAGAAGGTTGTAGCTCTTTACCACCAAACCTAGGGCTGCAACAACACTGCAGTATTGGAAACTCGTTATACTGCATGAGGAATACGGGGTTTCATATTAGACAGCTAACCTTTAAAGGCTTCAGACTGAAAGGGAGTTGGTTTAGATCAGATAATAGAAAAGAAAATATTTACTGTGAGGGTAGTGATGGAGTGGAACAGGTTCCTCAGAGAAGTTGTGGATTCCCCGTCCCTGGAAGGGTTTTATGCCAGGCTGGATAGGGCTCTGAGCAACCAAGTCTATGTCCCAAACACACAGCAGGGAAGTTGGAACTAGATGATCTTTAAGGTCCCTTCCAACCCAAACCATTCAATGATTCTATGAATTTTAAAAAGTGGTAGTGATAAACCTGAGAGAATCTAGAAGGGGATGAGCTGTAAGATGATCAAGGATTGGAGAACCTGCTGTTAAGAGTATCTGAGGGGACTCCGTGCATGTGCGCCTGAAGAAGAGGGGACCTCATCACAGATTCCCCTACTGCAAAGTGCATTCTAGCCTTCTCATCTGAGAGATGCACGAGGGGAAAAGGTAAGGGTCAGAAGGTGCATCAAAGGAAATTGTAATTGTATATTTAAAAAAATGGTTCTCCATGATAGTGCTGAAGGACTGGTAGAGATTGCTTGGAGAGGGTGTGGAATCTCCCTTCTTAGGGACGGCAAAACTCAGTTGGACATTGAATCTTACACTAAGGTTTGATGTGAGTTGTGCACCAAAAGGTCACAGCAGAAGACCCACGGAAGTCCCTTTCACCTAAATTTTTTTTCAACTGTATATTTTAAGAGATGAGGCACAGTGTGGTAAGAAATACTGGAAACAGAATAGACCTTAAGTCATATTAGGGAAATTTGGCTACAGTATAGATACAGCATCCTCAAATGCAATTTGCACAGCTGCCAACCTGGTCTAGTCACATGTAAGATCAGCAGAAATCATATCAGCTGTACCACAATCCAGCATGATAACATTAGTCCAATGTGATAGATGTTAAAGGTAAACTGCAGCAATTCACTTACTTGCTGACTATAGGTTAAGAATGAAACCTTAACAATTAAAATGGGTTTTTTTGGTAAACAGAATCAGTGAAGCTTTGCTTCAGAAGCATTTGGATTTCTTTTCTCGCTTGTGTGATTCAACACACATCTTTCCTATCCTCACCAGGAAAAGAATCAGCAGTACTGTGGCTCTCTGCAGGTCTAGCCAGCAGCCATCTGCTGTCAGATAAAATGTGTAGAAATTGAGTTCTGTTTCCACTTTGTTCTGGGGACAAAATACCTGAGTTACACTCCCTCACTCACCTGGTGAATGTGCAAAATCCATAGAAACATTCTACCTGTTAAGATTTTTTTCAGCTTCCAAATGTGGTTGAAATTGGTAGCAATTTCAAATCCTAAGGTGTATGAACAAACATCTGGCTACACAGCCTTGTTTTCTAGGCTAAATTCAAATATTCATAATAATATAGATTTAATCATTTTAATCATGGCATTCATACAGTAGAAGCAGGTAAAAGGGAGCTGACAAGAAATTCTGACCATGATTTTTTCCCCATTAGAAATCAGAACAAAAAAAAAGTTCTGCCATGAAACAGAATTTTTAAAAAATTTCCTCTGGGTCAGACAAGCTCAGTTTTAATTTATTTCAAATGACAAATGATTTACACTAAAGAAGACTGTGTTGATTTTTCATATAGCTGGGAAGTACTGAAATAAACACATGAAAAGTCAGGGGTTTAACTCCCTTCAAGCAATTTTTACGAAGTTTTTGTCAAGATAATATATCCCGACAGATTTTCAAGAACACTTTTTCCTATAGAAAACTTACATCAGATAAATATTGTGCAACTGTATTGTGCCTCAGATAAGCAGATATTTTAGGATGTAAATGTTGTTAGAGATAGCAAGCATGCTGCTTCTCTAGTAGTCTAATAGCTACAATGGTCTTCAGCCTGAGGAAGCTCCTAAGGTCATGTCTTCAAAATTTATGTACAGGACTTTTTACTCCAGCTATTTTTGAAACATAGGTACCAAGTGGGAATATACATAATCACCATATTAGAACACACCTGCTTCCTACTGAGTTCCAAAGGGCTTCCTACTTACTGAATTACATCACTAACTTCTCATGCTAAGAGTAGAAATTGAATTTAATCACTAATACCATAATGTTTAAGATCTTTGAGTGCAACATGAATTCTACATTACTAAATACTAAACTATAGTATTGATACAGACACAGTGTTAAAATAAATGTATTACATTACAAGCAACAGATTGTGCTTGAATGGAAAACATGGAAGCAAGCCTGATCCAGTTACTAAATCACCTGCCATTTGCTTATCAGTTATGAAATCAGGGTCTTACTAATCCAAAAAAAAATCTGGGGTTTGATGAAATCTTCATGCATTTTGGTTCTGGTGAGAAGAGTGGGAAATTTAAGTAGAAGTTGTGCTTTTTACCTTGCTGAAGAAAGAGAACAAACTTGAGGAGTCAGTGACCTAAAGAGTAAGAAGTCTGAAATGAAAGCACCCTTTGCCTCAAAATATAATTACAATCAAAACACCTCCATTTGGAAAACTTCTGATTTAAGTTGACTTTAGCTTACACTGATGAATATAAAAAAAAGCCAAGAGAATTTTCCAATCCCCAGACAGTCACAAAGATATTATAATAAATTAGCACAGTTTTCGTGGCAGACTACATGTGTAATTAAAATAACGGGTCATAAAAAGAAAACAGCTTTCACTTAGCCATGCAAAGATGATTCTACATATGAAGAAACAGCTGAATGCAATTGCTGTTCAGCTGCTTAAAAGATGACACATGGGAAAGTCTAGATGAGAGCATTCTCTAGTTCTCTCATGGTGGCAAAATTTTAATCTATGATTTGAGATATGCATCCAAAAAAAAGCTGTTTAGTCTGCTCTTTTGGAATACATAGCTTTCCTATCTAATTCACACACTTAACCTTTGTCATACTTTCATCCACTGTCATCCACACAAAAACAATATTCTGTCTCCCTGCTAAGGAACTCTTGCTCTAGACCGGACAAAGAAAAGTTAAAATAATGTCAAAAATCAATGAGACTCATAAATTTCTGTACTAGTACATCTCATCAATCTGACTGGGACTAATATACATAAACAGCAAATTTAAATCCAAGCTATACAGTGGTTGTGTTTTAATAAAGACATTTATTTTGAAAGTTTGGAAAAAGCAGTTTCAGATCATTTCTGTCACCCTGCCGATATGGATAAGGCCATACTAAATAATGTATGTGTCTCTCGTCTCTAAGATTCCTTTTCTACATTACAGAACTATCTTGCCACTAAAAGTCAGCAGTGTGATATATTGTGAATGAGATTCCTCCGTAAGGTAAAACCTACACGGTGTGCTTCCTACAAAAGATGAAACAATAATTTGTATGCCAGCCAAATGTCCCCTATGTATATGATTACAAATGTATATTCTTGTACAAATATGGTGTTCAGTGTCTCCTCATAAAAGTCTACAATTATTTGTCTTCTGTTTTACATGATAGTGTCATTCCATATCTAAATGCTTTATTTGTAACATGAATGGAAGTTTCTCTCTTTTCCATCAGCAGCTTCCCCAGATAAAAACACTGTCTGAAACAACTTCTGCTGCATGTTTCTTTAATTTCTTGCTGTATGACACTGATCTGTACTTACATCTGTTATATGTTCTTTTATCAATAGAGAATGGGACTTTGCCCTTCAGTTTCAAAGCCAAAAATTTTTAAAATGTTTAAAGTACAAAATAGTACTAAAATTGGTATTTAGAGCCTCTAATGGAATTTTGAATCAATAGCTCAAAAATCGAAGCTTTTTTCTTCTCTTATGTTAGACAGCTCTGTCTCTAATGGGCTCTATCCAGCAGGACACTGAATATCTCTAAATATTATTTTAAACTCTTGCAAAACACTGTTGAGAAGTTTTGTTAATGGGCTTTTACATAAAATACGGGATGAAGACAGTTCATCCAGCATGCAACACAATTTGAAGATTATAGTGAAATGACTGCTCTGCATATATGGAATATCAGAAGCAATAATGATTCATTGCAGTCATTTATTATCATCACCAATATTACCGCAAATAAATTATTGCTGTAGTTTGAAAGATAATGTAATTAGGATGCTATTCTGTCACTACTTTACACTATTTTACAAACTAATGACATTACTCAAACAGTTCCTGCCACAAATAGCTACAAATAGCTACAAATACCAGGACAGATCTAAAGTTGGCTTCAATAAGAGTAGATCTTTTGAGGTCATCTGAAGATAGAGTAACACGTAGAGTTTTCTGAAGCATTTTTCAAGATACCTAGAGCAGAATGGGACCCTGGATGTTGGAATTATCTTACTATTATTTTTATGGTTATGAGGCTCATCTCACTCTTTCTACACTGTTGAAGTATTAGGTCAGCAATGCTTTAACGTTAGCACAACCACAGTCGGGCATCACAAATGGACCATTCTGAGCACTTAGAAATTTAAATAACATTTGCATAATCTGTTCAGAATTAGCTAATTAGAAAGGTGTAGAGATTCAAAGTCTCATCATAGCAATTTTTATGATAAGCAATTTAAAGTAATTTTAATTGAATCAGAATAGGAAAATTTTCAGTTAAAATGGGTTATAGAGTCTCTTTTTCCTGACAGAAAAATGTTTGTCTGGGCATGGGATGGACATCACACTAAAAAGCCCTCAGGAAAAGGGAGAAGAAACTAATGGATGAGTTCAGCCTTCCAAAATCACATCTTTCTCATGTTAAAGAGGCAAGTAAAGAGCTTTCCAGAAGTATCTTGAAGAGCCCTGTGGATCAACTATTCACACAGACTAGACAAACGCTTTACACTGTGTATTGCCCACTACTGGTAAAGAAATATGACACACATAGTCACTGCAAGTGCCTAGTAGATGATTCCTCTGAACTAAATGCTTTTTTTATTTCAAGAAGAGTAAAAAATATTCAAAAGAAGGATAGGTGTTTAGAACTTTAAAAGGGTATCTTAGGCAGGATCTCTGCAACACTATGGCCCGTAAAGTCCTGATCCTGAAATAATGCTGTTCTTTCCTATTTAAATATTACAGCTGTCACAGATTGAAGTTCTCCAGGATTATGTATGGCATTCTCCATTGACCTTGGACTGCTCTCATCAAGTCTGAAATATGTCCAGGCAAAAGAATTGCTGTAGTGCAAATTTTCCCTCCATGCTCTGTTTCTATGCTATGTGAGATTGAAGAAGGGTAAGGAAAAAGAAGAAGTTACCATCTCTGACACCCAGTCTTTAGTAGAAGAGAGTTATCTCTTGTTCTGGAGAATGGTCTAAAATCCAGTGTAATATTCTGGATGCAGTTTAACAAATGGTATGCGCCTCATTATAATGGACAATTTTACATATTAAACCACTGAACACATGATATTTCAAGCTACAGCCACAAGGTAGCAGAATGACTTTAATTTGGGCCACTTTTATGATGTAATGGATGTCCAAACAGATAAGAAAAGCACATATTAAAAAAAAGAAACCACCACACATAGCTCTGTCCTACCACTCCTAAAAAACAGCCCCCAGACATTCCTTAATGACATATATGGCAGCATTCAGCTGTGCCTTGAAGTTCAGTGAAAGGAAAATTGGGGTAATATGTAACACAATCTCATTAAAGATAAAGACATAAAATTTATTTCACAACCCAGGAACTACAGTTCTTTTTCTCTCTTTAAACTCTTACGAGAGAAACAAAGATTTTGCAGTTGGATATCATTATCATGCAAATTTGCTGCAGAATTCTAAGGGATGATAACTACCTTACTGTCTGTACTTGTGCAATATATTGCAGAGTGAAGAAATACTTTCATTTAAATTATTTTTTCTCAGTTTTAGTTTATGATTTACCTTATGTTACCACTGCACTTCAAGAGTAGGCTTCCTCAAGGGTTTAAGCTCTGAGGCAATTAAGATCTTAAGTATTTGGAGACAGATTTTAGCCCCCATATAGAAGATTTTTAAATCCTTCGCTTTCATGGATGGAAGACAGTTCTACAAGGTATTAAAATGATAACATTTGATACAGGATTCTGAACTCTTGACTTGTAAACTTGTTAAACATTTTTTCCACATTTTACTAATTTCTTGGCATCTTCCCCAGTTCCCATGACCTGGACTGAAAAGGCCATTAGTTTCATTGTGTTATCAATCTCCACTGAGTCTCACAAACCTCTCACCTACAGGAAGGAAAAATCGTGGAGATTTTTTTTACTGATTATTTCTCATGTGCAGTTTTTGGGCATAGTCAAATGGGCCAATCCAACTTGATCCTTGTGGTGATGATGTTTTATATGTATTACACCTGGGTTAAAATCCTTCCATAGTATTTGAGCATGATGGCAAGTAGAGACATGGGGAGCAGAAAGACAACAAGATGTAATTACAGAGCTCATGTGAGATTAGCTCCAAGGAAAGTAACAGGGAATTAAATTTTAATATATTATCATTGTCAAGTGCTAATTGTCCCTGCAAGAGATAATTTCAAAAGATGTATTTTTGTTTGTTCATGTGATTTCCCATCGATATATGTATTAGTTTTGATCCACTGCTTACATGGAGGATGATATTAAACACTTTTGTCCCAGGTGGGGAGGAGGACATTCAAGGCTGAGAATCTCTTAAAGCAAATGCATAAGTCTTGATACATGTTAATGTCATTGATACGCTAAAAGCCATGAAAACATTGCTCTTGTGCAATTGTAATTACAGTAAACTTAAATTAATACCTGAACTTAAAATTGAATTTAGGTAATTATTAAACGTTTTCAACCTACTCTGTGTTGCTGAGTCACTACTGTGCCATGCTGCACAAAACTTCCAGAAAGAGTTGAAAAGTTTTGTTTAGTCATTTATTTACTTATGTTATCAATTCTTTAAAGAAAATCAGATATTAAATTTTATCGAGGCTGGCCACAAAAATAGAGGAGAAAGCTAGAAAACCTCCTTTTACTGGCTGGTTGGCAGAGAAGAGAGATAAAGTGGTGAAGGGTTATACTAACCACTCTAGGAAATAGGGAAATAACTGCTGATTAAATACAGATGCTGAACAAAAAGCCACTGCTAATCACACCCACTGGATACTGCTTTAGAAAAGGAAAGAGTAAAGACATGACCTCCACTCACTCATCATTTACTTTACTGCCACATAATCCTCATGCATAAATACTACAGTGAAGCGACTTCAGTATTCCAAAATGTTTCTACACATAAACAGGGTATTACAAGGAAAAAATAGAATTGACTATTTATAAGAAGGGAATAAATCACAAATAGAGGAATTAAGGTCATAAAACAGCCGAGGCCTAGTAGGTATTAGACATGAATAATTGAAAAAACAATAAAAGAAATCAATTTAAACATGCAGAATGCAGAATAAGCATTAAAATAAAATTTATGTTAAAGGAGATCAACATAATACTAAAGTACAGGGTTAAATATAAAGTCTTGAGGTAATATGGCCTGATTGTAATAGAGTCTATAATTATTTTATGATTACTAAAGGCTGATCCAAGACCAACCAAGAACAAATCAAAGTTCTCATTGATTTCAAGATGTTTGGACCAGGTTTCAGAAAACAATTAAAGTTGACATATGTTTTCTTGTAAGTTTCAAATATTAAAACTCAATTTTTCAATATTTCAGCAAAAAAAAAAAAAACATGCAAAAGACCCATGAGCTTTTCTAGAATTTGTTCTTGCATATACCAAATGAACACATTGGTCCTTTGAAATGCTCATAAATCAATGAGTTCTCACTCCATAATGTGTGGCACTGTTTTCCATACCAAGACAGAAAAGTTGCTAAAGGGTTTATGGGCTGCTATCAGAAAGGCATCCAAAATGATATATCACTGACCACATGTTTTGTGTTTGGAAAACCTTCGGTGTGTTGTTCATGGAGGTGGCAGGGAATATTTGGAATATATTTGGAGAGATAGATAGATAGATAGATAGATAGATAGATAGATAGATAGATAGATAGACAGATGATATCTTACTGCCAAATATATTTGGAATGCATTCCCACAATTTAATCTGTATGGGCAGATCCTTCTGTCTGCACTAATTTTCACTGTAAAGGAACTTATCCATATGTATTTCTGTTTAGGCTGGAAAAACGTTTTTCTTTTTAAAAAAGCATTTATAACACCACCAAAATTCTCTAATGCTTCTACTTTAAATGCCCCAGTGACGACATCTGGTATTCAGACAAGTTTGATTATTCACTCTGGACAAACGAAGCCACTACAGAGCATACAGATTCCTATATGAAAGTCTTCTAAACACCTTCAGTTTAAGCATTTCTAGTAATTTAATTATTGTTCATGTAGAGACAGACAGTGATACAACGAGATCAGTATTTTTTAATGGAGCATTACATTGAAAAAAAAATGAGGGACTGTGCATATTTGTGGTGTATACTTATTTTTCAGCTATGGTATGTTATATATATAACATATGGTACATGAAAATTATTTATTGTATTAGTAAATATTAAACTTCAATTCCTAAAATATAGGAACATTATCTGCTGATAGCAGCAGAAGTCTGTAGAGTTCACAGTCTGGTCTCCAGCAGGGCTGACAGGCAAATACTGTCAGTATGGGTAAGAACACGGTAAGGATATACCTTGTTTCTCCCTAAAACTTGAGAGTCTTTCAGTTCTTCGTGAGTTAGAAATGGTTTCTATACATTTTGTAATCTTCAATGAATTTCTATTTCATTAAGTTTTCCATTCTTTCTCTTGAATCCATGCAGATTTTTATTATTCACAATGTCCATTGGGAGGGAATTGCTCTGATCAGGTAGCTATTGCATGAAGAACTCCCTCTTACTTGTTCAAAACTGAGTCCAATTTATTTTTTCTCTCTCCTTCCACTGCCTGCCCTATATCCTAAAGTGTTATCTACATCATCATCTACAGTCTACAGCTTTATCAAAACTGAATTAACAATCCATAAAGTCACTGCACCACAATATCTTATTATACATCAGCTTCTAAGGACTGATTGCTTTCATCTTTCAGCGGTAGAAAACAAGATAGCTTAACATTATGCCAGTGTACATTGCTGAACATTCTAACTACCCCTAAAACTGGTTGTTTCTTAATCTATTAATATATACCATTTTATAATACCTATAAAAAAGAAATGGCACATCCCCTTTGTCAGGAAAACTTCTGACTCTTTTTTGCTTATTTCAACAGAAATGTAAATGAAAATACTGTATGAGAATTCATTCTGCAAAAGCATAGCAATTCAGTGAATGATGAGCTTATTCTTCCACCTTAATCATTTATGGGAACAGCAGTGTATTGAACACAAGCTTGAGAGAAATTAATTCATATGATCAAGTGAGGAAATCTCCAAACCCAAAATTACAGAGCCCTAAAAGGCCCCAGAAAAGTTGGATCCTGCCAACAGTAGGACACTAAGCCAAAGGCCTTCTTCTTCAAGCTGGTACTTGAGCCAAAAATCTATGATCATTTGATTTGTTTCCCCAGAACTTAATGTTTCTATTTCCATCAAGACGTTTACGTTATTGTTGCATAAGAAATAAATGTTCTGAGGGAATTTCAGATCCAAAATGTGTTTAGCATACAATTTTCCTAATGTCTGGAAATATTGTCCATTGTTTTTCAGGCCAACAAAACAGGGAGAGGTTTTCTATTCCAGAAAACAGCATTAACAGTGTGGAAAGGATAGCATTAGACACAAGGACTGAAGGAAGGGGTGGGGGAAGGACAGAAGGAAATATTTTGCCATACTGCAAGAGTAAAATGCTCTTCCGTGTCTGACCATATAAAAATTGCTTACATATGCAAATAGAAATCTACTTTGACTAGTACCTGAAAAAGTTATACTTTCAATAACAGCACCATTGGATTTGTGGGTAATTTCATTTTTGGTTTATTTTATTTTGTTTGTATAGGTTTTTTTCATTTTACAAAATCCATAGATTTTGCCTAGGCTATCTAAAGCAAGTTGCCTTGTTCTAGCACATCTAGCTTAGAAATTTCTTCGTCTGATAGCACGTTAAGCATCTGAAACTGCTTGATCTGGCAGTAATGGAAAAATTAATTTAAAAAGCAGCAAAGATGAATTAGTCTGCTAGAGAGATCAGCAGCTACCTTCTCCCACATAGCCTCTTCCAACTCTTATTTGGAGCCAATGGGAAACTCAATTGCTTCAGCAGCAGAGAGATAAATTTTTCTGTCAAGTAAATCATCATCTTTTGAATTTGTGCCTAAATATGGACTTCATGATTAGAAGAATGTCTCTGATGCTGAAATCTTACCAAATTCTCCCCACAGATAGATGCAGAAAATTCTCAACAGTCTTTAAAAGACCTAAATTCCAAGGCAGGATTACTGTCATTAAAAACGTTTTATATTTCTATCAATTGCTTATGCTATTTTTCCATTACCTCATAGTTGCCTTCACATGAAGATTTTTGTCTTGATCAATCCCAAACCCACTAAAGCCAATGAAAGAAACAGCTGAGTCATCTCTAAAATTTCCATTTCAATTTTTAGCATCTTTTCCATTACAAAACATTAATATATTCTGGATTATCCAGATGTATAGATAGTACTCTCTGTTGTCTTGTGGAAGAATTTCAGTTTATCACATTATTTTATTGTTGTGCAATTTTTAAACCTGTTCCTCTAAATGATTGAGGTGAAGCCACTGAACCAGCAGTACACATTTTCACAATGCACCTATTTCTTTTACAAGTAGAAGTAAACCCTCTGTTAGCAGAAATGATAAATCCTGTCAGGAAACCCTGAATTCCCATATGAATTCTAAGTGTCCTCTGTTGCGCCACTGACCCTTAAATCAACTGAAGCAATTTTTAATAAATCATCTTATTATGCATATTCACATTTTGTATTTGTTTATAGCCACCATGCTCTTTTTTATGTCATTGTTTTTCCTTCTTACTGGCAGTAGTATTTCCAGTTTGCTCTTCAGAACATACCATATGTCACCTCAGTAGTACCTACTAATTGTAATGTCTTTGTCTTTACTGTCTGCCTTTTGCTACTTCGCCCAGGATTTTCCATTTTCTTCAATCATTCATCACACTCAGAGTACCCAGTTTTATTAGCCTGAAATATAACAACACAATTAGATTATTTTCCTCTGCTTTAAGACTAGCTTACTGCTACTGCTCGAAATAATAGGTTATTCAAAAATAAGGGGTCATTTCAGGCCAAGGCCTTGGGTAATGTTACTTCAGACAAGAATGTTGTGTCTCCACTCTAACTGAGAGCAGAATATGTCCTTGTGCAAATGTACAAACTACTCTGAGATTTATATATGAGGTTTACGCATGCAAACCTCTGGAACTTCAACAATGTAAAGCGAAAGATCCTGCACGGGGGTCACGGCAATCCCAAGCACAAATACAGGCTGGGTGGAGAACGGATTGTAAGCATCCCAGAGGAGAAGGACTTGGAGGTGTTGGTGGACAAGGAGTTCAACATGACCCACCAGTGTGTGCTCGCAGCCCAGAAAGACAAACACATCCTGGGCTGCATCCAAAGCAGCAAGGCCAGCAGGGCGAGGGAGGGGACTCTGCCCCTCTGCTCTGCTCTGCTCTGCTCTGATGAGAGCCCACCTGCAGTGATGCATCCAGCTCTGGGGCATCCAGTGCAAGAAAGAATTTGACCTGTTAGCATAGGAGGCCAGGAAAATGATCACAGGGCAAGAGCAAGGCCCCTGTGAAGGGAGACTGAGGGAGTTGGGGCTGTTCAGCCTGGAGGAGGCTCTGTAGAGACCTCATAGTGCCTTCCAGTACCTAGAGGGGGCCTGCAAGGGAGCTGGAGAGGGACATTTTACAAGGGCATGTAGTGATAGGATAGAGAGAATGGCTTCAAACTGAAGGAGGGCAGGTTTAGGTGATCTTTCAGTTGGATTTTGTAGTTGTAAAACTAAAAATAAGGGAGAAAACTTGAAACATCACCCCCAGTTTTTTCATCAAGAAAGTAAAGATAAGGTACTACATGATAGACCACAGGGACAGTTCACGAACTACATACTTCTTGTCATACTCTCAGCATGGTGACTATTAAGATCTGATTAGAGAGAGATGCCTCTGCCCAAATTAAGGTGTAAAGGATGACAAAATCAATAGTACAGATTTTGTTTAACAATAAAATGAGAGGTAGAGAAACAGGAAGAAATAGAAAACAGAGGGGGAGAGAGAAAGAGTTGGTGGCCCGTAAATTGTGTGTTCTTTGTGTCCATTATCAGCAATATATTCTTCTCCCCCAGCTTTGCTAACCTCCCCCTAGGCCTGAGATAACACTCAGACAATAGTACCACCTTTATCTTATCTCAAGTTCCGGCTGTGGGAGCTTATCTAACAGTCCAGGTCCCAGGTGACCACGGAGGCCTACTTGGGAGGTCTTCAGTGGTCATTGGTGGTCGCACAAAGCATCTGTCCCAAAATGTGGGGTGATCTTTGTTTGACCACTGACATGAGTACCAGCAGCTGCTTCTTTACAGTTTGCCAACTTTGTGTCAGCTCTTACCGGTCAGAAAAAAGAACCACCAGTTTAAATTCTCTGAAAAACGTCTATTCAATGATTGACTGACACATGAAGTACATTTTTTTTTTAAAAAGAAACAAAGAAAGAGTCATAAAACAAATACACTCGAAATAAAAAAAAAAGTTAGAAAAGAAATGGAAAATAAATGTGTCTTAGTGAATAAATTAATACTGTAACCATATACAAAAAGTATCACTCAGCGTTTCCTTTCGTTCTAATATTCCTGAAGTAAATGTCTTAGATGGATCATGGGCCTGATGCAGATTATCTCTCTGTTGTTACCACCCTCTTGCATACTAAGATCCTCCACAGAAATTCTGAAACAACTATTGAAAAAATGTGTCCAAAGAAGGGCATTAGAATATCTGCGTCTTAATAGGTGTGCCTTCAAATCAAGCAAAATCAGTCATCTGTGCAACAAAGTTAATACCTCTGTAGTGGGCTTCAGCTCCCACCAATACTTTACCATCTTTGTATCTTTTACATTTAGATGTGGAACATGGTTTTCTAGATTACAATGATGTAAAACATGACCTGTTTGTTTTCTTTATTTTTAGTGTCCAATACTCATGAGTCAAATTTTGGTTCTTTCATTTTTTTTCTTTGAAAACTCCTTAGATTGTTTTGTTTAAAAACGCCCCAACTCTATTATTAATTTTTCATTCTGCTTTTTAATTGACTGTTGAAGAATCCATAATCAATTTATTCAATTCCCCGTATTTTCTTCAGAACAAGCATCTTAAATGTTTTCAAACACTGATGCTCTTAACTACCCAATACCGGTTTCTACTTTGTGATTATTCTTCCCTCAAAACTCATCTTTCTATTTTTTCTTGTTTCCTAGACCTGTTTCACTACTTAATATAATTTTCTGTCAACCCTTTGCTTACTTTAGACAATGCTTCCTTCCTGTGTTCTCTCACTGTATGTATTACCCCCTTGTATCTTTACTTCCCTTCCCATTCATTAAAGACTAACTGCATGAACTCCAGCTACCATTTAATTCACTAAAAACCCCATTATTTTAGTTTAGCTGTTTCCCTCAAAATAATTCAAGCAACTTCTAAACCACATGTTGGCCATAAATCCCTCCAGTGCAGCACTTTCAGGTTATTCATGCTGGTAACACCATTCACTTAATTACCAAAAAAAAAAAAAAAAACCAACCAAAAAATATTAGGAAAAATATTTGCTATCTTCTCCATTAAAGATAGAGTCATCAACCAAAGTATGTCTACTGCATGCATTATTTTGTTGTTGCTTGGTGCTGTTGCTCTTTACCAGCTCTTAAGAGCCTCGCTGGAATCCCAGCTCTTCGTTGTTTACGAACATGGAAAAAAATTATGATCCTGGCTGAAAATGTCTTGCAGTCTACAGGAATCAACACATGGAAAGAGCCAGTTGAAGCAGTACAGGCAACAAAGATACTGTCTTATCATCTTAATACTCTCCATATCAGTAACGTAACTATTGCAGAAGATTTTGGAAGCACCACAGATGAAAAAAAAAAAAAAAGCATTTGGCTGGAGAGAGAGGAATTCTTATCTTGAGAATCTCCTTCCAAATGCAAGTAGCAGGATGGAAAAAGATCTAACAGTGAAAAGTCAACAGTGGGATAATGGCAGTCCGTGAAGCATGCAAAGGCAGGGAGAAATGCCTCAACTGTAAAAGAGATAAAATAAATGATAAACTGAGGTAAGGTGGTGCAGGTGTACCAGTCTTTCATTCCAGCAGCTGAAACTCAAATGCCTGATGAACAACTCATATCATTCAGCTTTTCTTCTAGAGGTTGTAAGTGCTAGCTTTGCAGGAAAGGTAATAATTAGATGTGCTATTGACACTTCACATGTTCCACATGCAGTTGTGGCTTATCAGTTCTTGAGGAATTCAGTTGTACATAAATTTAATATATATACATCATAAAGGCAGAAACAACAGTAGCAATTAACACTGGGCTCATCACAGCCCAGTGCTGCATGTTATGAAAGCACAAGTCTTCACACTGAAGCCAGTGTATTCTTTCAGAATGAATTTGCTCTCGTGTGTTTCACACAATATTTATATGTTTCTCTTGTCGACGCTTTTCTAGTAAATATTTTTATGTTTCTTCTTTCTTTGTGCATTGATTCTCACACTGCAGCATTTTTTAGTTCAATTTAAACAAAGACATAAAATTTCACCCTGCTTGAGGCACGCTGTTGGTGGGTTAACCTCGCCTGGACACCAGGTGCCCACTACAGCTACTATATCATTTCACTCCTCAGCGGGACAGTAGAAAAATAACTAAAGTCCATGGGTCAAGATAAGGACAGAGAGAGATCACACAAGAATTATAGAAAGAGGGAAAACAGATCCCACTTGAGGAAAATTAATTTAATTTATTACCAATAAACTCAGGGTAGGAGAATGAAAAAATAAAAACTAAATCTTAAAACGCCTTTCCTTCCCTCTTCCAGGGCTCAACTTTGCTCTGATTTTCTTAACTCCTCCCTCTGCAGCAGCACAGGGCTGTAGTGAGTGAGGGCTGCAATCAGTTCATCATATATGGTCTGTGCTGCTCCTTCCTCCTCAGAGGGAGGACTCCTCACACTCGTACTCTGCTCCAGCTTGAGATTCCTCCCACAGGAGAGAGTTCTCTATGAGCTTTTCTAATGGGAGTCCTTCCCACGGGCTGCAAATCTTCATTTGAACTACCCCAGCATGGGTCCCTTCAACAGACTGCAGTCCTTCAGGAACAGGATGCTCCAGCATCAGTCCTCTATGAGGTTATAAGTAATGCTAAAAAACCTGGTCCCCAAAATTCCTCTCTCCAAGGGTCCACAGGTTCTTCCAGGAGCCCGCCCCAGCATGGCCTTCCCACTGGGTCTTCGTGGGTTGCAAGGGGATCTCTGCTCCCTTATGAACCTCCTTGGGCTCCAGGGGCACAGTTGCCTCACCGTGGTCTTCACCACAGGCTGCAGAGGAATCTCTGCTCTGGCATCTGAAGCACCTTCTCCCCCTCCCTCTGCACTGACCTTGTCTGCAGTTATTCCACTTATTCTCATGCATTGCTTCTGACTGCTGCTGCTGGTGTTGGACCGTAGCCCTTCCCTCTCCTTAAATACCCCAGAGATGCTACCACCCTCACTGATGGCTCAACCTTGACCTGTGGCCAAGTTTTGGAGCCAGTTAACATTGGCTTTATGCGACACAGGGGAAGCTTCTAGCAGCTTCTCACAGAAGCCATTCCTGTAGCCCTCCTGCTATCAAAGCCTTGCCACACAAATCCAACATGCACACCAAACCGTGACTGGTGAGGATTATCATGACTGCTCTTCATGCTCAGTAAACTGTGAAGTATTCTCAATGCAGAAACTTCATACGTACCTAAAACTCTGAGAGGTTTTAGGAATACATACTCTTCTACTCTGTGATTCAGAAAAGAAACTTTCTTTTTGTGAATCACATTTCCACAAGATTTAAGTTCATTTTCTGAACTTCCTGCTTGCAATACTATGGTCACCATATTCATACCAATTTTTTATTTCCCCTCCTCATGACCCCAGTATTAACAGCTAGACAGCAGCTTGCTGTGTGTGCAGGTCGTTGTCCAATAAATTGTGTCATAGGGTTTCTCAGATAAACGTGCTTTAGAGTGTTTGAACTGGCAATAGTTTTTTCATATTCTAACAATCAGAAACAATTTCTCTGATGATCTGTTTTGTTTTTATTTTGGGAGGGCCTTGATGTCATTTAACCTTAAAAACCTACAAGGAACTTCTTTCATAACAGGAATGTGTGTGATGACTCCTGAGGCTTCTCCCCAGGGATAATCTTTTGTGCAAGTTTGTTAGATATCTCCATGTCTGAATGGTTTGCTCTGCAACTGATTGCCTGGGATCACTTTGACATTATTCTGTAGCTCATATCCACATGAATTTGCTGTGTCCCTGTACAGAAAAGCAAACCTTGCCTCCTCGTCTCCTCATTTGGAATCACTGAGAAGAGCCCTCTAATAGAGTTTGCAGAGATTTCCTTACTCATTATGCTGCTCTGCAGGCTTTCCTGTTGGAGGGGTCTTCAGACTCACTTCTTTCTGGTTTTAGTCAAGCCATCTGTAACAATAGCAGAAAGCTGATGAAATAGCTGAGAGTGGGGAATGACTGCTGTTTGTTTAGCTTTCTGGCCTGTTACAGTATTTCCTGCACAACATTAATCTTATGTTTCCAAGATACGTAACACAGAGCAGCATGGTCATGTAAGCACACAGATTTTTCCCACAAGATGTTCAGCTGGTATCGGTGTCTTCAAAAGGTCCAGTCTGCATGCTTTCAGCTTCTGCTGTGTTTGGTTGGAGATGAAAGAATTCAGCACCCTTTAATTCTGCTCACTAAGATCAATACTGTGGTAGAAGAGGTCTTGAACAAAAATAATTTTGAACCTCACACCAGTGGCTGTCAGAACTTGGAAAAGGATATGAGGTGGCCACATAGCAGCTGCAAAATAGAATGTATTCATCTGACCAGTAACTGTAAAAGGAAGATATTCCACACCCCAGCGTCAAGAGGCTCCAGTTCATTTAACTCCCAACACTTTTATCCGATGTCCGCCCATACCATCCCAGGCAAATGTAAATGGATCTCCCAAGTCTCTCTTAACCTTTCATGGACTGGGATCTAAAATATAGCCTACCACTACGCTAATACTGGGAATGTGTTTTCCACCACTTTCTGCACTTTGAAATCCATCTACAAATTTAGGTGCTTTACACGGCCATAGAACATTGTCTTCTTGCTGCTACCTAAATGGTAAGTCTTCAATATCATTCAAAGAGGAATTGCAAATAATATTTTTTTCCTCAATATCTGCCCTCATTTTTCCTTGAGGTCTTTATATGGCCTAAAAAGTAGAACATTTTGGAGTATGAAGTATTTTTATTTTGAAGCTGATTGAATTTTTATCATGCTTTTTCCCTTCTTCTTTCTGTGATACGGCCATAGTAAACTTGATCCCAGCCCTCAAAATAGTGGCTGATGCACTATTACAGAGACGAGCGGTTTTAGGTAGACACAGTATCATGACAAATATCAATCTTAGTTTTTAAGCCACATTCGTTGTCATATTTCTGAAGTTGAAAGGAAATGGCTAGACCGGATTCAGCTAAAATCTTGGTCATATAGTCTATAGCACAGGCCATGAGGAACAGTCTTTCTTGTGCTTTCATATTTTCAAGTAACCATTTTATAGTGTTTATAGAGTTATCTGAAGAACTGTCTTAAGGCATCATCTCTTGATGCACTACTATAATAAAGGATATGTTTAGTTTATGAAGCAATGTTTTTTGTTAGGTTTAGCAGTGTCACACAATTAGAACACAGTGAACTCACAATTCTTAATTTGCCAGGTGCAGTTTGGAGGGAATCTTCTCATGAAAATGAAAGCTGCTTCCTGATTACTAAGAAGTGCCTAAAGCTTTCTTCAGTAACGTGGAGTATGCGCAGCACACTGACATCTCTACTGAGAAAATATCTGAGCCAGTTGGAGGCATGTCCTCACTCGCAAAGGTCAGCCAATGTGAAGTGTAACAGCTATTATTTTGGGCTTTCAAAGACTGGGAAGCCTGTAGTCTGTTTTTTCCCTTCTCTCCCTAGAGAAAGGATAAATACCAAATGGGCCCAGCTGAGATCTGTAAACTTAACAGCTAGAGATGGGGAATAAACCATCTCAGATCAGTAGTCACCACAGATTTTTGCTTTAAGATTAATATAGGGGCACCTCTTCATGTCAGTCTGTTTTTCTTTCTCTTTTTTCCCTCAGGAATATTCAGCTATGGGATGGTATGTGGCCTCTTGCCCTGCATTTCATATCATCTTTCTTTTTCTTCATATCATCTTTTTTTTTTTTCAATCAGAAAAGCAGCTTTAAATTCCTTTTATATCTCCATTTCAGCCTTGTTTTTAGAAGCTTTCTGGCCACTGTACTGAACTAACACATCTCATATCACAGTCAAGCCCAGAGTCTGCCCTCAGTCTGGATCTGTGGTAGCTGTGACTGCTCTCAAGATCCTGTGTACATCAGTACATGAGATGTGTCTTCTTACATTCATGTTGTACTTAATCCTATAATTCCTTGAGCCTTCGAGTGCTCCTGGCATTAGGCAAATCTTGAAGGGTGGGTGAGTTTCATTACCTTCTTACTATTCAAGAAAAATGCTGCAGTAGGTGGTCCTGAGTCACCATTTTGGCATGCCTTGGGGCTGATATCTTCATAGTGGTTGCAGGAGTAACTTGTTAAGGAGATACAATTTCAGCTGTACATTTGCTTGAAAAACTCAGCTATATGTGTGCAATGCAAAACCAGGTTTGCAAGCAAGGTGGAGAGTTTTTGTGCTTTTCTAAATGGGAACACAAGTCACGCACAGAACATTCATTTCTGTATCATTATTTAGACACAGCTTCCAAAAAATGAATCAGAAATTAAGATTTAGCTGTACACTACACCTCCAAGACCCAGTAAAGGGCCGTAAAGCAGAAATCAAGATATTATACTAGGTAAGCAAGGTATATTCAGTCGGAAAGAATAAATACATCCATGATTTTAGGCTGCTGTCAGTAATCTCATTTAGCTGTGTCCACAATGCTCCAAATTTGAGACTGACTTGCAGAACAGCTTTGTTTTATTCTATATCTTTGCAAGTACTGACATAAAGGATCTTCTTAAGGTCTGACCTTCAAACTTATCCCTTCACCATCACTGAGATGGAGCTGAAGAAAATGTGTTTCAAGGAAGGTATTTACTGAAGAGAAAGAAAATTTATGATTCAGTCTACAGTGGAAATGTTGGTCCTGATTTAGTGGACTAAAACTATGTTTTTCATTCAATTCTCCCACATTCTGCCTGTATAGCACTGCCGAGTTGAGACTTTTAACTGTAAAATTCTTGTATGATGTGAAGATTGTTGTTGTCTTAGTAACATTATGAATATACATCATGTTATGTTGTGTATGTATCAATGTATGTATATTGGGCAGGGACCTACCTAAGTACCCTAGCATTTGAAGATAAGCTTTCAACCAGAATTCCTCAAGTAGGCAACTACTATTTGCCTGTGGCATGGGATTCTACCCAGTATCACCAAGCTAGCATTTTATTCCATTTCTTTGGGCTTTGCCACATAGATCATTCAGTGACTTTGATCCGGAAGCTGTTGCATAGAAGACATTTCATCTGGGAATGTCATCATGTGAAAAAGCAGAGGTTATTGCTGTTAGCAGAGATAGCTTCCAATGGAGTAGGAAAGAAAGACAGCTATGGATTTCCAAATTTCTCAAAACCGTCCCTGAAACAGTGTGACAGGTTGAGGGAAAAGGCATGCACTTTTCAAAGGCACAAAGACTCTCATCCTGCAACGGTGAAAAAATTTCTGTCTACTTAGTGCACAGGTAGTCACTGTGAAGCTAAATACTCATAATACCTTCCTAAAACAATTACACTGTGTTATTGCTACCAAGTGACTTCAAGGATTGCAAAGAAGAAGAATGAAAAAAACTTACTCAAATGCAAGCTCAATCACTTTTTATAACAAAAAGCACCATGCAATTTATATTCATATGTATTTTTTACCTGTCATTCCTTCAGCTTGATGGATGTCAGAATACTACATTTTTAGTAGACTTGCAATTGCTGGAGAACTTAAATACACCCTATGATTATATGCCGCAGGGCCGACAGCTGAAATGTCAAATGGTCATTGCAATGCTCCTGGCAACACTCTTCTCCCTTTGTGGCAGAAATTCAGGTGCTTTTCTTTAGCTGCAATTAGCATTTGATGTTTGGAATAGGCTTTGGATTCTCTTAGCCTCCCTCTCTTTTTTCTCTCTCTTTTCAGGCCTACTGAGACAGCCAGAAGACTGCATAAATTATCTTTTCAACCAGGTCAAAAAGCAGGTTTCCTACTACATTACTTAATGTTATGAAATTGCTGATCCTTTTTCTATTGAGAAAGAGTATGGCAAACTTTTCAAACTCATAATCTTATAAAGATATCAAGGAAGTACAGGCAGTGTATAAATAAGAAAGAGTGATATTAATATTTGATCAGTTGTCAGAGGACCATTATAATTACCAATAATGGCATGACTAAAAATAAAATGTTGCAGAATCTTAATACTCAGATTAAACATATATTATAGCTATAGATTAGAAATACAATGAAAATGACATCTGTTTTCTATTTACAACTTCTACAAGTTACTGCATAGAATATCATAGGAAAAAATACCAAAATTACTTTTTTTGTTCTTTATAAGTAAAAAGAGATCTAGTAGATGGCAAAACAAACATCTGTGGTATCTGTATCTTTGTATTTAAAGATACTGGATGGACCCTTTTATCTGAAGAAATAAACCATCTTAGTTCAGTTTTAGGCTTAATTCCTTGGAGATACGTGAATTGCCTTCTGGTGTAAGAGGAGCTGACATGGCACTTCAGGGTGATCAGAAATGTCAACTGCAGTTCTCCTGGATGGGCTGTTTTGTACTGCAGTGATATATAGAACCAGGTACACCATGCACAGAAGTGTTGGAGCTGTTCCGCGGCCATTTGGACAGACACTAAAGAAGTCTACAAGTCCCACTCACAATCTTGTGCACATTCTTGGAATTTCTGTATCCCATATCAACTGAATAGAACCTGAACAATATCAATTACATATCTAATTCTGTGAGAGTCACCTAATCAGATTAGACAAGCATGTCTAATCAGAGACTCAACAGTGCTTTACTGTTTGCTGCTCTGACAGCAGGTCTAGAATATTTTAGTGCTCTGAGAGCACCAGCATGTGGTAACTAATCATTTCCTAAGTCTAGGAAAAACAAAATAAACTTAATACCATTTTGATTTCTTTGCCACATGCATTCTCACTTTTTTTTTAATGGAGAAGCTAATATAAGAAAACAATGCTGTATGGAGAGTGAGTATTTAAAATACAGCTGTCAGCTGTAAAGCGGAGACTACTAACACTAACAATGAGTTTTAAGATGTGATCAGACACAAATAGTCAAGTAGATGTGGACATTAAACAGAATCTTCTGTAGCTTTATGTATCCCAGTTTGAACCAGTTGGTTTTAATTAGAGGTTGGACAGTGACATGGATTCAGTGGAACACTGATCTGATTTAGCTTGATGGTTCCCACATTCATTTTTCTGGCTTACTGAAAGGCTGAGAATAAATATTGTAATAGTTCCTGGGGATCTGTATAAAAACAAACACAATTATGCATGACATGAAAAATCAGGGCCCCTTCTAACATTTCAAAAATAATTGCTTTAAAGTAATTTTTCTTGCAAAATAGGATTCCTGTGTAGAATAAAAGAGATAAGCTTATTTTTAAAAAGAACTAAAAAAGAAAAGAAAAATAAATACAAAAATCAATAGAGTAATGGCAGTGGTCTAGAATGATCACTAGATTAGCAAGAGGATTTTTTTGTTTAAAATCCCTGTTGAAATTGATGTCAGTTTGAATAAGGACTACTGCAGAGTCAGTAATGATAGTGCCACTAAATTAAGTATTTTAGACATACCATGTGAGTCTGTATGAAGCCTAGATGTATTACATAGCTGCCCAAAGCACTCCTTTTCCAGGTGTTTTTTATTCTAGTCCATATTCAAAGCTGCAAGTAACTAGTGAATCAAATAAAGTTGAAAGACCAATAAGTATAAGTATTTGTGTCCTGTCATCTTCTGCATTGACATTTTCATGGAATGATTAATAGAATTCCTGGATATACTCTTTCTGTGAACAAAGAACAAATTAAGAGCAAATAAAATCTTACCAGTGGTTAAAACAGTACCTGAAAATCCTACAACAATTTGACTCCTGCACTTTCGCACAGAAAGGTCTGCTGCTGTCCATGGCTTATATCAGCAGCTTGGTATATAACAACAGGTTTGGGAGGGAAATACCTAAGCCATGTTTTCTGCAAAAGCCAAGGCTGTCACCTCACAGCCACTGAGGAAATCCTTATCACTATAAAGACATTTAAAGGCAAAAGAAGAATCCATCATACTATTCCTTTATGTAGTTTCATATCTGTATTTTCTCTGCATTCCCCAGAAATGAAGCTCAAATTGATATCCAAGTACTTTCCTGCATCAAGGCACATGATGTGGCTGCACTTGGTACACTGTGGGGTTTTAAAAGTAAGGGCAGAATACTGAGTAAAAAACTGACATACGTTCTGAAACACACTGAACTGCAATTTTAAGTAGACACCTCAGTGCCTTCACTGCCATTCCAGGGTAATGCAGAGCTATTGAAGTGCCACTGCACCTTTTTGTTTGGTTTGGGTTGGGTTTTAAGTCTACACCTCAGGAATTTTCTTGCAACAGGTAAAGAGGAAGGACAAACTATTGTAACTACAGCTTCTCTGATGTAAAGTGTGGAAGAAAGCAGTTAAGAGTAAGCATACTTCTGAACTCTCTTTTCTGATATAATTTGCAGAGGAATTCAAATGAAAATTAATAACCAGGCTTTGCTTTACAACATAGGTCTCCATCTTTATGTTACACTTTAACTCGTTTCTGAATGGGAAGTTTTCATGTGGCTACTCTGAGAAAAAAGTCAAAAAATCCCATGAATTTCCAGTTATTTTAATACAGGTTTAAAACAGGTACTAAGAACATCAAGGTGTGGACAAGCCATCGTGTAAAACAAATGCATAATATACCAGATGAACACTATATATGTTACTCTTTCTTAGCATTGTGATGCCTCAGCACAGTGAGAATAATTGGCCTTATCATAGAAGAAGACAGTTTGAAAAATAGCTGGGTATTGACTTCCGTTCACCAGAGTGATTCTGGCTATGAACCTTTAAGCAAGGAGTATTTTTCTGATGCAGAGAAACATACATATGTTCCACTGAACAGTAAAAGAAATTCCATTTTCTACTTTTGTGGTATGGCAATAGCTATTGTAACTCCCAGTAGAATTCCCTTGTCCTATGCTTTCCAATTAATAAAAGCCAGGAAGCGCTTGTAAAAAATTTAGCATTTCCTGCAATCTGCAAGTTGTTATTCAGTCCAAGTTTACACATTGCAATATACTGATGTTTAAACTTTGATACCTGAACAGATCTGCTTTCCTGCTCAGCAGCACAGTATTTTCATACAAGTAGCTGGGAGGTGTCTGGGAAGTTTTGGAGGTGAGTAGGAGTCTGGGAAATGTCGGTGAGAGTTTTAGGAGGTCAGAATAGCTCAGTGGAAGTCAAGGCAAAGAAAAGAGCTGGGAAAGCTTGAGGAAGCCTCCGGCTAATCAAGGTAGGGATAAGGGACAGTACAATTTCAGATTGTTTCCAGGATGGGTAAGAGCAAAAATGATTGCATTAGAATTTCAGAAAGAAGTCGGCTTTGTAAGGAGTGTCAGAGAATGCTACACACATCACTCCATGTTCAGCATCACTCACCTGTGCCTAAGCCTGTCCCCAGGTAAAACATGAATTAATGTAACTAGGTAATGTATTAGTATGAGCAATAACGCAGAAAACTAATGTTGGTGTTTAAGACATTTCCACATTTGTTTTCCTAACATATTTGTTGTTCATACTGGAAGTGAGCATCACCTCCCAAGCGAGCATAGAATGTCCCAGATTTTATAACTGAGGCTGGAAAATGAAGCTGTGTGCGAAAATGAAGACAATGAAGTAATGAAAAATATCTTTGTTTATAAAAGCCAACTCTCCTGCTAGCAACCAAAACAAGAGTTAGTACAACTCAGCAGGCATTCACAGTTACATTATATTCCTCTCCTAAGTTACAGGCTTGATCCAAAAGACAGGTTGTGCCAATAGGAAAGGAATGGACTAGATTCCCTAGACGTTAGCAATACTGGTTTCAGGCCTACTATATTGTGTTATTTTTCTGAGAATTCGCTGCCAACAGACAGTGAAGACGAAATAATGAAAAAAATTTGGTTTTACTCTATTGGGTTACCTGGAGATGTATTCAGATTTTCATGGCAGAACTGGAAAGAAAGAAACCCACAGAGTTCATCAATCAATAAAGTCCCCACTAGTGTCACTGATTATTAAAGTCGTCCAAGAAAGTGGCCTGTGACCACCTAGAAGTGACAAAAACTTTCGACTTGCTAAAAACACTGTTGATATTCTACCAGTAATGATAATAGAGTCATTTTCCTCAATTTATTTAGTGGATTGTTGTTCTCTAACTCTCTGTTTCATTGGCATCTATATTTTAAGTCCCATTCTGTATTATTGTATCTCAAGTAGTATACCAATGTTTTAAAAAAGCTAAAAATAAATTATGCTTCTATCTAAAAAAGAAAACCAAAAAACAACTTGCCAGCACTCACTACTAAGTCTTGCAATCCAGCCCACATGAGCTGTTATTACTTTTACTAGCAGTAATGTTCCAGCTCAGGTTAAAAGGTGTTGTCCTTCTAACAGATTACAGCACTCCTGCTGCACAGTCCAGATCCTGGGCTTTTTTTGGTTAGTTGATCTTATTTGTTTGGCTGATTTTTTTTTTCTGGTTTACAGGGTGTCTGGGCTCTGAGGCTTCCCTGGGCCCAAAAAGAAAGTATTAGTTTCTCCCAGCAGACTTGCACATGTGCCTTCACAGATCAAGGATTCCACAGCCCTCAGCGAGTGCCTTCTCACTGGAACATGCCTTTTTTCATACAGTCCACAATGTCAGCAGTTTGCACTTAGAATTTAATAAACAGGGGCATTAGGTAGCTATATAGCATAGTTCTTTTAGGTTTCTAAAATAATTTAATTTCCTATCCATTTACATTTTTAAAAACCCTCATGGTAACCCATTTCTCTGCTTTCTTTCCCTACCATGCTAAAAAGAAATTTAGGGGGAAAAAAAATATAAGAATCCCCAGATGAGTGATTTGTGGTGGTCAGGATGGTACCATGCATATGGCATCTCCCCAAAATTCTGTGTCTCTCCTCTCTCTCCTCCTCCCTCTCTCTGTCTCCCTCCCGACGCCTCACACACCCCCCCACACACCCCAATGCATTATTCCTAAAGTCTCCATCTGTCAGTGGAGGAACTTCTGCACAGTTACAACACATAAAATTCTCATCTTTTACTGATTATGAGGCTTTATGATTGATATTTGTATGCACAAAAAACAGCCTTGTCAGTTCATAGTAGATTTAGATATTGAAGCACTTTGTAATAACTCTGTCATAATATCAATTAGAAACTCTTGACAGAGCTCCTGACCTGTAGCAGGTTCCTTTAAGCTGAAGGATGGAACCACTATTCATCTCTGAGCTGAGGGAGAGACAAAGAGAGGGAGCAGCCCTTCTAACATCCATACCCAGAAATACAGCAAAAATTTTGCAACAAACTCAGTCCAAAGGAATGGACCTGGGCCCCATCACTATTGGTACAATGGCTGTCCTCAGGCTTGGTACCTGCACAATTTCTCATGGGAGCCCAAACACTCTCTCCTTTATTCAAAACATTCTCCTTTATTCAGAATGGTATTTTTTTGACAAAGATATCTGGCAAGGGACAGAGTGCTTTGTATTTTTATTTTCTGTTAAATCTAGCTAAACTAGAAACAGTCTGGCTGTTCTTTAGCTTCTGATCTGTTTTCTTGGGAGCTAAATCCTAGATTTATGATTTCTTCTCATTAAAATTGCCTCTGGTTTTTATCAGCAATATCTAGAACTACATATCAAGGACTGAAAAGTTTTACAATGTTATGAGAAGGGGATTGGGAAAACAGGGACTTCTTCTTACTCCACAAACTAGCAAGGCAAATATAAATGATACAGCACATTTCTTCATTTAAAACTTGTTTTCTTCACTAAGATGATGCTGCCTACCCTTACAGCTAATTTCAAAACCACATTTAATTACAGCTTCCATCATTCCAACTGATGCTGTGTTATTTCTGTCAGTGTCCTGCCAGAAATAAAATTGAGTGTTTAAACAGCAACACAAAAAACCTAGCAAGTATATTACTCTCAGAAAAAACAAAGAGGAATCAGAATCCTGCATTGCAAGGTTATCGCATACAGAGAACTCCAGTGAGCTTACTTTCTCTGTTCTTCTTCCAGCAATCAATTTTTAAATGCAAATGAGGGATTTGTAGTACATTTCTCTCAGTTAGCTCATAGTGAATATTGGTTCAGGAAACACTCAGGGAATTGTTGTATCAGTTCTGTCCCTTACTAGATCACATACCAATACAAATTTGGTCAGAACCGAACAGACAGAAAAATTAATCAGTCCTGTCCCTTGAAGCAGCTGCCATCTCTCCTGGTACTCAGGCTGCTTCTTACTGGCAGTGCCTACAGCAAGAAGTGAAGCTGGAAGTTCAGGATTGAAGACATCCCCTATGAAAATTCCACTTCCTTTACCTTTTTCCTCACTCTATACCTTCTCAGTGCATCTGCTTCAGGAGTAGTATAGCCTTGCTTAAGTACTGTACCTGCAGGGGGCAGGGTCTTGGTGGAACTGGAGCAGTCTGTTACAATGGAAGGCCCAGTATTCCTCTGTATCCATAGGCTCCTCCTGCTGCCTTTCTGTCTGACAAAGGGCTCTCCTGCTCTTTCTGTCTGACTGGCTCTAGTATTTCTTGGTTCTTTCAGGTTCTAGGCTGGTGGGACGAGAAACCACATTTTCGGAACACCTGCACATCAAGTCTCTGGAAAGAAGGTGATTAGTTATGATAGATGTCAAGGTCCTGTATATGTTCATATGCTGTATTTTTGCCCATAGCTATCAACTCTAATCTTAAGACCAAAGCTGAATGAAATAATCAGAAGAGCAAAGGGTACAAAAGTGATGAGACGACCAGAGTGGGAAAAACTGAGGGAGAGGAGATGTGTCAATTGAAGACTGTCCCTAAGCACTCACCTTACTTGGAGGGTCATGAAACCAACGTGTCTGTGGGCATTAAAAAGGTGATTTATCACTCAGGATCTGGCAGCTCAAATTCATCCCACTTCATCAGAAGCTCTTTTGGGGTCAAATGGTTGACAGTGATCATCGCAGTTAAAAAATAACCTCTGCTATTTGGATAGTTCTTAATTCAGGACCACTGTGGCTGATTGTGCTTCCCTCTGCTAATGCAGAGAGATTCTGCATTATGTCATCCAAAACCATTTCTGGTTCCACTTGTGCCTTTAAACTTGCTATTCTGTGACCTTGACATTATAGCAGAGGTGACTAGGGGGCTCCAGAAAGCATAATGCAAACAATGACAGAAAAAGTTCAGTGTCCAAGATTTTCCAAGGCTAAAAGCACACTCCCAATAAAAAAAAAAAATTTAAAAAAGAAAAAAATTTGTATTACAAATCTACAATAAAGATGAAAAAAAAAAGAAGCAGGTAAACACAAAATTGAGAGGGAGACAACTGTGTTTTTAGAGCATACATTCTAGACATCTGTTATCTGTTTTAAGATTCCTGAAGTCCTTTTCATGCCTCTTCCCTGGATTTCACTCCTTCTGACTCTTCTACTAGAGATACTTCTTATTCTGGTTTTCCACAGTACTTCTAGCAGATAAATACTGGTCTCAGAGATCATCCAACAATCTTCCTCACACAAGCACTGGTATACTCCACTCTCACAGATGTCATGTTAGATGGGCTCTCTTTTGACTTCTGACTGTTCATTTTTGCCTTCAATTTTCCTATCAACATAGAGCCTGAAATGACTCAGATAACTAATAACTCCAAAAGACACCATTTTGCTTGGAACACAAAATGACACGTTCCTAAAAATAAGTTTCCATCCAGATAGTCCTGCCCACATTGAAATATATCTATAGTCCTCAGCTGGGATGAGAAAAACACTTGAGAATTGCAACTTATGATTTCGCAGTGTCAGACTTCAACTCACAATAAGCAGCAACATCTTTTTGCCAGCACCACTGAATCCAGCTGTTCCAGTGTGAGAGATTGGAAGGATTGCTGGCTCGAAACATTTCAGGTGTGAGGGAAGGGGCAGACCAGGCCTTGCTCTGGTGAGGTGATGAACTGCCCCATGCACTCTACCCCAGCCTGGGAGTGTATCCCAGCCCCACCAACCACTGGCACAGTGGAGACAATGCTCCAAACCCCACCTCTGAAGCCTTTCATCCACCTCCTAAGTGGCCACCAGACCAGAAATCCCGCCCGGGGAAAGGACCCAGGAAAGCCAACAGCTGTTTAACCGGAGACACAAGGTAAGCATGTGTCTTGACCGTACTTCCTCTTGGAATTCCTATCAGCTGAACACCGCTGGAACCAGGAGTGGTAGTTATGTTTGTTCTTTTCCATATCTCATCTGTCTTTCTCTCTTTCTTCTTCTAATTCCCTCTTCTCAAGATTTTGTATAATTTAAAATCTGACGGTTTTAGAGTTTGCTAAGCTGAATGGGCTAAGTTAATGTTCTGAGAAGTGTCTTATGTTGACTGAATGTTTCTCTAACATTTTGATGAAGTTCTTCGATTTTTTAAAATTGCCAGTAATTCTTTTTGTTGTTGTTTTGACCTCTTTAAGATATCTAGTTGGTATTTCTCCCATGCATCTAACTCAGAGTACATGAAAAACCATAAGCCCTTTTAAGTGCCTCATCAAGTGAGGTTTTTGGGGCCTTACATCCTGCTGTTTGTTAGTGAGACAGAGAGCAGCCAGAATCAAACAAATGGAAGGCTATTCTATATGCATGCCCTAGTGAAGATGTAGGACAAAGTACTCTGAACAGAAGTGGTGCTTTGTGGTAACAGATCACAGAAATTGTCATGGAGCAAAGTCATATATACTCAAATCATGAAACAGGAAATTAAGCCATCTATATAAGTGTGACACCCTAAAAACAGGCTGCAGCTATGCTCTGTCATCTTTCATAAGCTCCAAGATGGAATTTATAGACAATAAAATTAATTTTGTGCTAGTACCTAACGACCACATACATTTAATTTTCACTGATCACAAGAGAATTTCATAATCTTTAAAGCCACCTAAAGAAAAGGTTTAAGATATATCCCATCACCTATAATTTTGCCCTCTGCCTTAAGTATGGATATAATCTTGTTGAGTTGAAGTTAATAGGAACCAAGTCACGTTGTAAATTGTTATGTTTCTTTTGAACGAAAACAACGATATATAAAATTCATCATAGGAAACACAAAAACCAATGTGCAAATCTGAGAAAATCTGGCTTAAAATCTGGAAGTTTTAAAATGTTAGGTTGCTTCAATAATCATAAAATAATGATTGATTTATATCCTATATAGACCCACACTAAGAATAACACTTGATATTTGGAGTTCTGTCATGCACTATTTGATTACTATGATAATATTAATTTAAGTGGATAAATTAAACTGGTCTGAAAAGACTACTTGCATAAGCAAGAAGTAATTCTTCCAAGTATAAATGCTGTGAGAACAAATATTTGTTAATTACACAACAAAAAAGACAAGGAAGTATATTTTTGTTGCAAGCTTGAGAGCCAAATGGTCTTTTCCACAGTAACATTGCAAAATTAGGTTCATCTCTTACGAACTTTCTTGTAAAACGAAACTAGAGGTCATTACTCGACTCGGCAAAGAGGATTCCCATGCTGCAGTCAGCACTCAGCTGAAATGATCTTGTTGCTTCTAAAGTTCATACGCTATTTCAAATTATTGGTTTTTAAGAACGTCAGTATTTTCAACTATGTAGAAAGATAATACTGAATTATTATTACAATTCTCTAGAATAAAAGTCCACTTAGGACTGAAACAAAATCTCTTCTTATTAGCATACCTGTGTTTCTAAGGCTGGAGGTTACATTGTTTAATGTTCAAAGTTGTAGCAATCGGCAAAAATAACAGGACTAATTCTTGGTGATTTTTGGAGGTTGTATGAGTTTGGTAGTTTTTTCAGTCACAAATAAAAAAATGCACACAAAAAAAAAGGGAGTCAAAAAAACAATTTAAAAAATCTCCATAATTTTGCATTGCAGTGGTCTGTAAAACCACTAGAATTTCCTATGAAGTACCAGAATAAATTGTCAGGAAATCATCAGCCAAGCTGTAACAGATCCAGCTGATTTTTAAAGAAGTCCACCTAACACAGTAGCAGCCAATGCAAGCTATGGCAATAAAACCTAAAGCACGAATTTGCAGCAGTATCACAACACAAACTGACACAGCTGCTGAAGATGAGGCGCAGATCACACTTGGTTGTCATAGTAGGAGCAAATACTGATTTCCTGAAAAAAACACTCTCTGTGACATCAGTTGTGAATCCCTACTCATATTAAGGTGGAGAAAGATGTTTCTCTGAAACTGGACTTCAGGGACAATAATTTTCTGCCCTGTTGGGTGAAAACCCTCATAGATGGATATTTCATCTCTGAAATGTGCATTTTTTCTGAATATTCACAAAAATTTCAGAAACTCTAAAGATACATGAGCTGGCGATGGATCACTGTGCTCCAGCCAGAGTGATGTAATGCACACATGAACAGGAGTTTTTTACTATTAAGTTCTCTATGGAACTATTGACAGAGAGAGTAAGAAAAGGTTTACCAATCTAAAAGTAATATTGTAGCAAAGTTATTGACAGTTTTCAAGGAAGAGAAAGGACATGGCTGTCTTCAGTAGGAGTCCAGCAGGTCTGAGTACAATTCCTCTGAAAGGGCTGGATTAGTCTGAGGACAATGTTAACACGTGAAACAGACTTGTTTTCTGAAGGCAAGAGGAAGATTCTCACTGTCAATTTATACTAGCACCTAGAACTTCGGGGTGCAAGTAATCTTACCATATACAGCCATCTATATGTCAGATGACTTCAAAAATTCACTATTTTAGCTTCTTCTGCATTCACTTCCAAGAGAGAAGTACTTGACAACATAGGTTCTCATAACCACTGCTGTAAGGTGGGTAGAATCAGTTCCTAAAGAAACTTTCTTTTTAACAGTAGAGGAAGCCTAAAAAATAGCTTTCATCACATTCTCAAGTGTCAAAGATTGGATACAAAGGCCATTTTTGGCAAATATACATAGAATCATAAAATCACAGAATCATTTCAGTTGAAAAACACTTCCGAGGTCATTGAGTGTAACCACTAACCTGGTGCACTGTCAAGTGCACCACTCAAACCATGTCCCTAATATAACATAGGATATTGACCCAGTTTGAGGACAAAGAAACCTGGGGATTAAGGAATGTAGGTAGTATTTTATCATATCAATGTCAGAAAATATTGTTCACCTCTCTGCAAGCATTGAAACAGAAAAGCCAACATTGCAAATTCTTCATCTTAAATGAGGAAATTCCATTAATTTCTATTCAGATTTCCTGCTTAGCTGCTTGAAAACCTCTCAAGCTCTCCTACAGAACATCATTCTAGGGCAGTCCAGATTCTAACCACCCGCAGATTAAATTATAGTTCCAGGAAAACCTCAGTAGGTACACTTTTTATCTTATTCCATCTTCCATGTATTTGCCCAGCTAGAAACATAGCACAAGGTAAAACCTCTGTTTTTTTCAATAAATCATTGCAGCTCTCCTACTGAAGGACAAGCAATGAAATGTCTTTTTGTATCCCTGACAGATGAAGCACCTGGGAGAAAGTGCAAAACATTTTTAACCTGAATGTTCAAATGTGGAGTTATTCATACAGAGCTTTTTTAATGGTTAACAGAATATGTTGCATCATTTCAAGAAATTACCACATTGTTTATTTTGGATGGGAGTTTCTCTCACATTGTGTTAAAATCATGTTGGTTTGTCCAAGGTCTGGTATTGTTTAGCTACTTTCACTTCTAAGTTAATTAACTTGAACAAGAAGAAGCACACCCAAACCATTGAAAAATTTCCAGTAAAACATTGGTCAAATTTTGATGCTGAAGAAAGGATTTGACGAGGACAAAAAGGTGCTCAAAATCTATGGAACTAGAGATGCAATAGATAAATAAACAAGCAATAAATGAAAACACCCACCTATTTCAAAATATGAACTAGCTGATACTAAATGATATCTTCTTAATAATAACAATGCTAATATAATTTCCACATGATTCATAAACATAGAAAGATAACAGAAGGTAAACTTCACTACCCCTACTTTTAACCATTTAAACATTACACTCTTAGCCTAATTTGGCAGTTAGGCTCCCTCTAGAGTTGATGGAAAAAAAGAAGGTGCAAGAGAGCTACTGTAGCTGATCTAAGAAAAGTAGATTGGTTATGGCTATGGGGGAAATTCATTTCACTGTCTGTAAAATGAGCCTCGACAAATGGCTTAGATTAGACAGACACATTTAAATGCAGATGTATCTTAGAAAAAAAATGCTATTGAATGACTTATTAAGGAATCCTCTCCACGACTGAATTTGAGGGTCTGGACTGTTTGGAAATGTGAGAGAAATTAAGATTAAAAATTCTGTATCTCTTATGAAATGCACTGGCACTAGATTTCATCCAAGGATGAATCTAATTTATTTGTGTCTGCCTTTCAGATTTTATGTTCCTTTTCAGCCTTCAAAAGAATATATTTTTATTTCACTTAGTTGCATACCAGAAACCTGTTGTCAGATGATTTTATTATGCCAGATAAAAATTAACCTAAATGAGATTTTATAACAATCAGATTATGCACATTTTACACATATTTTTTCTTATAAGGTAAAGAACTACCTGAACTGTTTAATAGACCAAGGGCTTTAAAAAGCTAAACATCTTTTGTCGTATTGGGGAAATAAGAAAAAAGAATTATCTGTCTCAATAATAAACAAAGCCAGGGAAATTTAATTGAACTGATTTTATCTCTTATGGGAGATATTCTACGAACTTAATTCAGGAAAAACATTTTTATATTCCAAGGAGTTCGAAAAACTTGCACAGTCCAGTATAGAAGGGGCATGAGATGCAAATACGAGTGCTCAGTGGTCTGTTTGAGAAAGCAAATTCCACCACACTTCAAGGCACACTCTGAGCCAGCTCCTACACTTTGAGCTGACTTCTACACATTGTTTTAAATCCAACCATCTCACATGTAATACTCCTCAGTGATTTTTATTTAAACAAAAAAAGACTAAACCTTGACCCTCCATTTGTCTAAGATAACTACAATCCTTGTAAGTGTTAGACCTGGGATAAAGAACTGTGGTTTCAGAGATATCATACAATGCATTGTCAGGAAAAGGCGTGGATAGCTTGCATACGAAATTTCCTGAAAACTATGTTTACAAGGAATTTGCTTTGTTACAAAGTGTTTAAAGCCTTTCTACCTCTTACTAAACACTATTCTTTTAAGAATATACATCTCCCAATATTTTTACTTCATACAGCAAAATATAGTATATGTTTTTCCCTCAAGTATTTCTGTTCTAGATAGAAATTAAGCTGGAATGAAAGCTTCCATGGCCTTTCATAGGTGGGAAAATACAATCTATTAATTGTTATAGCATCTGCTTTAATACTGACCTCTGTAACAGGAAATAGAGCACAAATGACCCAATAAAGCTGGTGATAAAAAATATAAATAACATCTTGCTTTCTTGCTATTGTGTTGGCTTTTCTGCATTTCTGGACGTCCCGTATCACAATATAACTCACTAAGTCATGATGCAGAAAGGCATTGGAGAAAATCTGTGTGATTTTGGGCAAGTTGCTGGAAAAAGAAGCTGCTAATCTGCATCTGAAACTAGTTTAGGAAACTATTTCATTAGTTTATTCTTACAAGCAAACAATACACAAATATTAAATGTTGTTTGGAAATAAAATGCAACTCCTCTCAGTATATATAACTACGTATTTGACTCACTAAAAATCAGATTTACAATCCTGATTTTAAGTGTTGTATTTCAATAATAAAAGTACTTTGAATTCAAATTGTGTATCTATTTTAAAAAATCACACTATAATCACATTGTTACAGTTACCATACCCTATGTTACTTGACTTTACAGTGTTTAACTCCCTATCCCAAGGTGAAAAAAAAATCAACAGAGACAAAATCATGTATTATTCATTAATTAATAACTGTCATCTTAAAATTGCATCATAAAAATCTTTTTAGATGTAATCAAGTATTTAAAGTATCTGACTTTTTTCGATATGGTATGTCTAAACAGGAGGTGTATATCTCCTGAAAACAGTAGAATTTATCCTTGTTTTCCACACCAGTGGCTAGAAAGTTATGATACCTTTTTTTCAGTAGTCTACCAAATTGTTTGGTAACCTTGAACTAATGTGTCCAGTCAGTTGGCAAAGAATACCATTACATCTAGTTTCTGTCTTTTAACTGGGTTTCTCGTAAAGGGAACAAGTTTTTTTTCCCTTTCAATATCTAACTGAAAGTCAATTTTAGACCAAAAAAGTTTTTAATTAAAATTTTTATTATAAATGAAGTTAATTACTTGTAATCTGAAAAAAGTAGTGTGAATAAGAAAAAAAAATAAAGTAAAATAGAAGAAAAATGGCTATGTTTCTGTGAGTTTGCCTTGCAAAGAAAGCTGTTTACCTACTATGACTTCTTTTTTCCCTTCACCCACATCTCTTATAAAATCTTCTCCCCATGCTGTTGCTATGCTGAACTTCTAAGCACGATAATTAGCTGTCTGGTATTATGTATGCTGCCTGACTGAGGCTCTAACATCATCCCTCATGGGAATTGGTGAAAAAGATGAGTATCTAATTTAACACGATTTGACCACACTTCCCTAGACTTGCGAGACCGTAGTCTGTCCCCTACTTCTCCCTCAAATGGAATAATCTGAAACTGACTGCTAGGTTCAAAGATTACTTGGGAAAATGGCACATATGCGATAGAACTGATAAGCTGACAGCATAATTGCACAATCTTCAACTCCAGAAGGGTGATTAAAATCAGCAAATTAAAAGCTGAATAGGGAATATGTTTGTTATCTTTCGAAAACACCGTTTCCTTGACCGATCGGGGTCACCACAGTTACTCAAAATTATTCTCTTGCATTTTAGCAGGCCCCTTGCAAGGACAAAAGAAGAAAATGGAAAAAATATCTCCTTTAAGGGATATAACAAAAGACTAGGCACTGTGACTGTGAATTCTCCATGTGTCATGTGTTCCAGTCTATCAATATAGACAAATAAACATGTGAGAGATGTTGGAAGGAAAATCTATCTAGTGGATTTCCGGTGCCTTTTCCATATCATGACACCCTTTATTCCTCTTCATTATTCGTTCATTTTCTTTTTCTCTTTCTGTAACAGGAGAGCTCACTGAAAAACAGTATTTCACCAATACCCATGTAATCTAAACCACAAACTGATACTATCAGTCATCACAAAGATATGTGAAAACATTGCGAGGTTTGTAGTCTGTCCTAGAGAAAGTGGAGGTTTTTCTCTCTTCTTAATTATGGTGATAAATCTTCCTTTGTCACCCACAGATGCAGAAGAGATTGGTGACCACTACAAACACACATTGAGCACATTTATGTCTCTGAAAATGCCCACTGACATTCTTCGAATAAATCAGGTCAGAAGTGGTTTTCTCTCTTTCCACGATTCTTTGAAGAAGGAAATCTCCTCTTTTTATTTTTCTATGGGCCACGATGCAATATAAAGGTGTTCTCCCTACCAATGAATCCATAATTAGCAGTTACATCAATTATGTAGGCGGAAAATTGGAAAAACAGTCTTTGCAATCCTAGCTACCTTCTATATAACGTGTACATTCCCTTCAGAACATGTGTTGAGATTCTGTCCCTAATGAAGCTATCAAAAATTAGTCACAGATTTTTCTAAATTAAGGATTTAATTTCAAGGATGGATTCAACTCTTTTGTTTATATATCTACGTGTAAACTTCTACCTCTCAGTTATCCACCAGAATGCCTTATAGACAATAGAAAAGAAAAGCCTGTTTCAGGTCAAGATTTATCTAATCTTTTCCAGACCTCTTATGATAGGATATCTTTGACACACTGGAAAAGCCTGATTCTCTTCATTGGTTATTAGAAAAGCTTAAACTAACCAGCTCAGGTAAAGATAGCACCAATTGTTTCAATAAATTTTACTACGAGGACTTAGTACAGCTGGAGGTAAAGACAGCCAGCACTGAGTCCTTTGTGAATTACAAGTAGCATTTTTCAAAGCCAAGTGTATACTTTGCAGCTGGCTCTCCCTTTTTCAGGAAAAATGGTCAAAGTTTTTTGCTTGTAAAACCATTTTAACTGTCATTCCCAAGAAAAATTTGTCATTCAAACAAAAAAATAAATAAAATTCCAGTTCACAGGTACTAAGAAGAATCTTTTCTGTTGGTTGCTATTACTCTTTAAAGGCTCAGATTCCAATTTTCAGGAACTCATTTCATGAGGTCATGACAGGAAAAAAAGTTATGCACTGTCTGTTCTATGCATGTCTGCTACCCTATGTCCTCAGCTGCTTTAATAGGACTGCTTTACATGTGGAATTCTGATAAACATTAACAGCGCTTAAGTTAATGTTTATGGATACAGTAGCTGTTTTTTGGTTTGGCTTGTTTTTTTTAATATACTGGAGAGTGGATAGAAAATAGTTTGTTAACAGGAAACTAGCTTGAGTTCATAATCTACAGACTCACGTTGTTACTATTTATAGTTTAACCCTTTACCTCCTGCTATGCAAGGTTACACTACTTTCTCCTTCTCTTCACAATATCCCTCATCTTTTGAAGATATTGCAAAACTTATCCACTAAGCCCCTCTCACTTTCCCTCTTGAAATTCCCAACACCTACTCAAATCCAATCAACTTGCACTTGTAAGCCAAAATATAATGTCAGCATTCTATCTGTAAACATATATATATATATCTATATATACACACACGCAAAATCTGCTTTTGCATCACCGCTCCTAAACCTAATCAAAATACACTCATGGCTGAACTCAGTTTTTAATAGCATGAAACATGCTGAGCCAGCTGAAGGGGCTGGTCGCAATATTTTCATGTAAGAAGCTGCATTTCATTAATGACATACTATACTTTGTTTTACTTTTAAGCACATAATCGCCCTCATAAACTGGCTGATGCTTCTCTAATGAAATCCATTAAAAAGTTGAAAAAACAGACCTAAGTTAAGCTTAACCACTGCCAGCTTACACAAAGTTATTGGCAATGTTCAAAGAAAGGAAAATCCTTGTTTTACCGTAAATGGGTATCCGTTCTAACGCTGTTCCTTTTCTTTGTTTTTCTAGCTTTTCTCTCAACCTTACTGACTTGAAAACCCTTCTGAAAATTCTAAACATGTTAGAAAAAAGTAATAATTGATAGCTTAGATAGATCTACGATAACAGAATTAAAATTTGTTTCTTAAACTGGTGGAATGGTATTTTGTCTAATATTATATAAATGTGTACTTTTATCTGACCTAAAGAGAATACTTAAGTGAGAACTTTGCTTCCTACAGGTCAGACTAAACAACCATAACAACCATAACAACCATAATAATTCCCTTGGCCTTAAGGTCTGTTTGCTCTAAAATAAATTTATGGCCATACCACAGGAAATTCCTTCACTGTGACAGGTCATCTTATATATTTTGCAGGCCTAAAGATTTGGAGAAAGTCAGTAAAATATGTCTTGGAACACATGCAGTAATTTACCTTTTTTGTAATGTAAAATTTCAGAACTAAGGACATGCAAATATCATGCAAACATGATATGCAAAGTATTAAATCAAACTGATTGATTTAATAGCTTGGGTTATTTTAAAATGGTTTTTTGTTTGTTTTGAATTGATTAAACAAAGTACAAAACTGAGTATTTATCTGAATTTAAAAGTTTCTTTTCCCCTCCAAAATAGTCCAATCAGTACTACAATAATGTAAAACAATTATTCTGATGTAATTTATCAAGAAGGGTTAAATAAAATTATAAGAAGCCAGTTTTATTATTTAAGACTTTAATCACAATGCTTTTATTATTATATGTCTTACATCAGTACACTAATTACTCTAATTTTATTTCTACAAAATGTATGAATTTGCTATCAATTGGATTCACAGAACAATCCCTTGCAAATTTGTCAATCAAGCACTCTACACAGACAAATTTTGGAAAAGACAATAAATAAAAAAGATCAGGTTAAAAGTATTCTTGACATACATTCTTGGGTTTATTGGTTTACAAAATACCACCTATTGATGCCACGATCAAAATTTCATATAGTAAATTTGGTTTCACTATCTTGAATGCTCACACTTACTAGAAAATCATACTATGTACCTACACTGCTACATAATTTCCTGCATAAATTCCTTTTGCATTGTACATATGACTAAAAATTGTAAAAAATTGGATGTCAAAGTTTCTTTCTCTTTTATCTTGAGTGACTGTTTCGAAAAGCAGAAATTCTGTGACTTTTCAAAGCTCACTTCTCCCTAGCCTTGCTATTTCCCATGTGAAATACTCAATTCTGATTCAGCATCAGTGGATCATCAACTGGAAATCTTGTTGCCGTAGCTGCAGCCGAGATGGCTTTCTTATCTTAAATTAGATATTACGACTATAGAACACTTAGGAGTGTGGTCTAAACTTCCCTATTTCTGTACCCCTTCCTTTATCTTGCTAGTTAGGAAGGTCTTCATACTGCTCGATATACTAGCTGGCTACATGACCCAAACACACAAATACAGCTAGTTGAAATGAAAGTAGAAAAACTAGCTGAAAAATAATTCCAAATGCTTCTACACGAGTTATTGGAATGGCTATTTATCAAACACATATAATTTACACATGTTCTTTTTCCAGGCTAAGTACAGATGGCCCATCCACCCCGGTGAAAATCAGTAGAATTTTGTCCCAGACTGATGGTATGTGACACGTCATGATATGAGTCCATTGTTGTCCCTATGTACTACCCAAGCCTGATGTTAGCTGGATTGTGGCTGCCCTGCGCTCACAGTGTTCACTGAAAATTTATTTTGAATTAAGATTATACAACAGTACGTACTTTATCTGCAAACATATGAACAACATTTACAGAAGCAAGGAGCTTTCAAGAGGCCTGGGCTGTCTTCTCTTGCTTTGGTCTGGAGAGACCCAGGGCCCTCAAAGTTCATAATTTTTCTGGTACCTCTTCCTCCATGTTCCAAGGGGAAAGCCCATAAAGACAATGCCTACTACATTTGTTCGCTCCTGGATGAGTTGGTACTTCTTCACTTTTTCCATCAAGGCCTTTTCTAAAGATGTGTCAGGATACTCGTGTTGCAGAGTCACAGCCACCAAAAATGCTTGGTTCTCCTTCACAAAAATGATGTCTGGTTCGTAGAACTCATTGCTGTCATGTCTTATATGGGGTTCCTGAAACGTCATCCAATCTGCCTTTTTGGCTTCCTTCGATAACATTTCACAGATGTAATTGTGCCTTTTAATTCCTACATCCCATATGATTGAGCAGTTCCTGATGATACGGAAGCCTGTTTCATTCTCAGCCTGGCAAGGCCTGAAGGATTTGATGTACATTTCTTTTCTACCCCTTGCCAGGAACTCTCTTGTGGGGTAAATGTTGACAGTGGAATCTTCTCAGATGGATGTGAAGCATGATTTCTCCCTGTTCCAGTTCACCACCCGGTTCTTATTCTCTCCAAAGCAAGAGAAACACTTCAGGGAGACCAGCTCGTATCGTCGCACCACTGCAGGCCTCACTTTCCTAATTGGCACAGTGGGTCTAGAAATCTGCATGCATCCACATACACCAGCACTCATGTCATACAAGTAATTATAAACCTGGAAACTGGGATTGAAATATTTGGCTCCTTGCCAGACTGTTTATTCAGGGGTCTAGGAAACACATTTGATAAGGTGCTCTGAATCTACAAAATACTGTTCCTGGAGGTTTGTGATTACTGTCCCCAAACCAGCTTATAAAACGGGATACAAATGTCAGATGGACAAGCTGGTGATTCAGACCATTCCTGCAAAAAAAAAAAAAAAAAAAAAATTCACCTGAAGAGTTCTTCAAAATCTCAGAAAGACCTTCCAAAATATTTTTTGGGAAAAAAAAATCTATTTTTTTCAAGCAGCTTTAAAACAGTGATAATGACTTAGCTGACTACTGAGGAAAGAGATTACAACAAGAAATATCTTCTTGATATCTGAGATATGTATTCCTCCCTGGCTGAGCAAAATACTTATAGAAAAGGCCATAAGAAAAGACTTCTCAGTAAAGACTCTAAAAAGCAGATGAAATGGGACTGAGAACAAACACGGTCAGTGATATGACCATTCATTTTATTTGAATAAGAGTACTCAAAGAGCACTCTTGAAAGCAAATAAATACAGTTCTCCCAGCAGCCAAAACTCAGCTCTGTTCTGGTGACACAAGACCTTCCATTAGAGCCTGGAAAACTTCTAAAGAGGTTCAAGATGTCAGGCAGATAAATGCACGTTAGGTGCACAGGTATTTGATAATGCTGCCAGACTGAGTTAATCGAGAAGCTGCAATCCATGAGTTCTGGACAAGGTCAAAAGGCTAGTTTGGCTGCAGAGTTTGGGGGAAATATTGTTCTGAATTGCTCCACAGGGAGTTATTTGGATTGCTGAGCTAACTTTAAAGCCTCTGCAAAGCGTGCTGACCTGAACCAAGGTCTTGGCTCTGAGCCCAGCCCTGTTGTAGAAATAAGATTTCCATAGACAGTAAACACAAATTAATCCAGGCATAACACTCACATCCACTGCCTCATCAATAAGCACACTATTAATAAAATTAACTCTGTCTCTGGCATATGTGTTAGTTATTTTAATAACCCCAGTGTGGTCACTGGATACTTGGACACTGATATACTGTAATAAACCAACTTTGATGAAGGTAACACAATTTCTTCAGAGAGAAAACATAAAAGTTTCATAGACTGAAGAAGCGCATTAAATTTTTTCATGCTTATTACGCTCATGAATACCTCGAAGATGAAGAAAGATTATTTCCTTAGATGCTATGAAATAAGACTTCTTTTTTTTTTCTTTGCTTCTATCTGTGTACATATCCACCCCCAGGTAACTCTGAAACTGTCGCTACTACTGTTGTATCATCCGAATAACTGCTACTCCACTGTAGAACCCACAGTAAAACACTGCACATCCATCTTTGGGATTCCTGGTTAATACAGTGTTAACCATGGATTCTGAGAACTTCTCAGTAACAAACAACTTGCGTCTTGAATTGTGAGTTCATTCTGGTCTCTAGAACCAGAATTTCCTACAAGCTGAGGAGGAGGAAGAAACATCTGCATCTTTATTTTTTCAGATTATACTTTTACAACATATAGAAAATCTTTAGATATGCAAATATCTAGGCATAGGTAGACATGCCAAATGGCCTAGCAATGACGCATGTATGGTATCACTTCTATTGATTTCTAACTCAGTAGCTGAGCAGTTGAAAAGGAGAATAATGCAACATGAGCAACTTTTTTGTTTTTCACAGAGAATGAATTTTCAAATTAACAAAAAGCTACTAATCATAAACTCCTTACAGCAGAACTTCCTCTTTCATTATGACTATATAATTTAAACAATTTATAGGAATTGCTGAAGTTGTATTTGTTACACTCAAGGATCATTTTGCAGAAATGGAACACAGATTCTTGGGGTTTTTAATGAGCAAATATTGCAACCATTTGATTAAAATACTATAAGAAATCTTTCTTTTTAAATTATAAAATAAACCCAAACCTATGCTTGCACCATGAACTAGATCCACTGACGCTGTACAGCAATTCCTAATTTAAACTGCACATTTAAATTCAGAATTTTGATCTAAAAATTCTGTTTTCACCTCTTCTCTGAACTTAGAGTTAATTACTCTGTCTGCATGCTGGTCTAGCCATGAGATTCTTCAGACATTTAGCATTTTGGTTTTTGCATGGCTAGAACTGTGCTTCGAAAGGATTCTAGTGTCTGGATCAAACCTCCAGATCAGACACTCTTCAGTTTCACTAAAGAGCCTGATCCTGTAGAGGCACTCAGAGTACGCTCAGCACAAATTGATTCACGGTGATTTACACTGCAAGGAAAACGTCCTTTTCAGTCCTTTGTCAAAAAGGCTAAGCTGTCATTCTGGTGATGAGTCCTGGTCTCTGGTTCCTTCTTCTTGGACAATATGCATTCTATATGATGCTCAGGGCATTCTCGTGTAAGTTTACTAACCTAAAACGACTGGGTGTGCCCAGCTCACCAGAACAATTCAATCACATTAAAGACTCTCCCCCTGACTACCTGAAGGCATACTGGGTATGGGGATGGAGTAGGCAGGGTAGTCCTGGTTTGGATTGTCTGGGGAGCCTTACCTTTTGTCACCCCTTTTCATGAGTTCCTGGCAGCACTTCTTTCATAAACAACTCATGCCAATTATATCTAAAAGGGCTGATATGCAAAAGCACAATGTCATGGAATATCCACATAGTACTCATCTGACAGGGCTTATACACGAGTATTCAGTTGTGTGAGAGGTGTGTCAATATATTGGTCACTCAAGGAGAGCACGTTTCATGACATCAAGAGGTACATAACTCTGCCTACATAGGGAAAAAAGGTTCATTGCAGCAGTTTCCAGAGTTACAGTTCTGCAGATTGCTTCTGGCCTAAAGAAATCTTAGCTCTCCAGTACACATTATTAGTTTCAACAGAACACTACAGCTAGTCAGGCAAAAGTCTGCTAGTTTTGACATGACTCTGGAAAATTGGAAATGCTTTTCTAAAAGGCTTTCAATGTGAAAAAGAACAGCAATTTATAATTCTGACTTTGAAGCTGAGTGCGTTATTAATCTTCCAAAAAAATTATGCATATTACCTCCTCTGTCAGCTGGCCACTATTAATACAATCCACATTCAGAAAGATCCAGACTTCCAGACCACAAAAACCAATTATTTGTATAGACAGGTAGATGGAGCAGTGGGATGTGAATTACAGGTCTCTGTAGGTAAAACTTATTGTAGCACCCCTGAAACAAAGAGTTACCACAATCTGTAGGAGTTCAAATCCGAACAGGAGCCTGGTTTGCAACTTCACTAAAAAAGTAGCAATGTGTTCCTCATTGTAGAAAGATTGTTGCAAACTCTTAATTTGGCTAAAAATCACGTAGTTAAAAAATAAAGAGGTAATCATTGCAAATACTGAAGTTTTTCCACTACGAGGATTTTTTTCCTTCTTGCGTGTGTGCTGTTTTGCTGGGGGGAACTGTCTGTTTGGTTTTAGTGTGGGGTTTGTGTGTTTGTTTGTGCTTATGAGTTTTTTGCGGGTTTGTTTTATTTGCTGGTTTTTCAGCGGTTTTGTTTGGTTGGTTGATTTTTGTTGTTTTGTTTTGTTTTGTTTTTTGTTTTGCTTTGTTTTGTTTTAATGTAGGCCATAAAACATAGGCTGTCATCATAACCAGGTTTGTGTTCCTTCAAAAAAAGTAAGACTTTTGCTCCCTGATAAAGGAGATTAAAGGAAAGCTTGGACAGTAGTCTATATTTAAACATTGCTTTTGCATTAACAGCAACACAATTGACATGGAGGAAGAACGTGTGCATCAAGGAAAAAGGAGAGAGACAATATTTTGTACCTATTAGGAAAGGAAAAAAAAAAAAAACCGAATAAAATGAGTTTTCATAGGGTTATCACAATCAAAGCTATCTTTTTTCTGTAACCAAACAGTAATAAGTAATTATATTATGCAGACCAGCTGTGAGGGTAATGAATGCAGAGCAATGCAATACAATGTAAGATTCTGCAGACTATGTAATTATTTTGAGAAACCAGTGTCATCAATTAGTCTCCCTTCACAGCATGTTCTCAGTAAGTTATTCTTTTATATAGCTTCATAATTGAAATCTATCTGAACAATAAATAATATCAGTTACACAACATACCACGAGCAGCATGCTAAAAATAAATAAATAAAAGAATAAAAGGACTGAAGAAGCAGTAATAAAAAGAAAAAGAAATGTGTGTGGACTGCAGAAAGCCCAAGGTATTAATGAGAATAATTAACCCTCTACACCTAAATTCTAGCCTCATTGCAAACCTTTGTATAACGCAGTGGAGCTAACACACTGATGGACCAACACTATCTGAGTTGAAATTTCTGGGTCCTTGATTTTGTATAATACAATATTAATTTATTTTTTTCATCTCCCCACACTGGAAGTTACCAGTTCCATTCCCCTCAGACCCAATGCCACAGCTATAGTGACTTGAGTGCTGCAGAAACAGTGTTCCAGCACAACAAAAGTTGATACACTCAGGCCAGAGAAATCAGTACCTCATTTATATTAGATTGTTATATGTTACAGAAAACAATAAATTGTGTTCTGTAGTGTATAGTTTGAAGAAATATATATTCATGTTAAAGTTTGGTAATGTACCACAAAGCTCAAAGATAATTTACAAATAGGTACATAGACAAGTTAACAAGCAAGCAGAAAATCTCCCTCTTGCAGGAAAAAACAATTAATCAGGACTAAATTTGTAAGAAACTGACTCAAAGGAAAGAGAAATAGAATAAGGAATTATGAAAAGCATAGGCGTATAATCTGCAAGAATCCTAAAATCTGCTTTAAAATAAAAATCTTTCTACATGAGCATAAAGAAACAATCAAAAATTGAAGAGATTGGTGGAAGATGTTTAGCAGTAAATGATTCTGTACAAGCTCATCTCTTTCTGGTCTTTTTGTGGTATGCCTAATTTTGGCCTCTAAAAGTTTAGAAGGAATATTGAAAAACTTGCACCTAGAGAAAATGCATAAAGAAAAGCAGCACAGCTGAGGATGTGAAACACTTGAAATCTGTTAAGGAGGAAAATCTTATCTCAGTAAGAACACAGGCCATATATATATTAGGTCCACAAGTACACCATGATATTTGATACATAAGCAAGAAAAGAACAAGGAGAAACAAAAGATACTATAGAGAATAGATTTAACAGAGAACACAGAGGGCATTTTCCATAACATTTCCTACCAACATTAATTAAACTAACACAGTCTGCAAAACAAAATTTTTATGAAGATCCTATTGTATAGCAAAAAGGATTTTTGGCACATTTATACCACTGGTTAATACAGATGGAGCAGAAACATGGGCATTCTCCAAGAATATCAAGTGTCAGTTAAAAGCTGAGCTGTAAAACATGAAAAGATTTACGCATAGAGTACTGCTGGAACCATACCAAATCCTGCAAGGTCTTAGTTCTGGTACTTGAAGAAGAAGCCCTCGAGTATTTCAGACATAATAAAAATAAGGCTACAGACCCAGAAGTTCTGCCAAGTGAATTCTAGTACGGTCCTACAATCAGATAGGAAAAAATGGAGACAATGAAAATGAACAACAAAATCGTCAAGGTGAAAGACATGTTGGAGACTGTGAATAAGCAAGTGTAAAAAAACCCATAAATGTAAATTACCACTAATCTACAGTGCAATGCAAACTATCCAAGATTATAATAAGTGCTGTCAATTATAAATATTCACTTAGAAGCTATATGAAGACATTCTGTAGTATTTTCCATGCAGTGCATAATGCAGTGTAATAACAGTGAACACCGCAGAAACATGTTACATCCCTCTTACAATATTGATGCTGTCACAGTATTCCTTTAATGGAAGAAAGTTAGCCATGCTTCTGGCTATTTGAAGTCAGTCCTTCATTACACATTGCTCTCCTGTGTTAGAGATCAGAGATCCTTTTCACCTAACAAACAAAATAAATTAAAATTGCACATATCCTCTTTAAGAATGGGAGAAAAAAATCGATGAAAAATGAGTTCTATGTAAATTATAGTCACACTACTTAGAAGACTCTCTGCCTTTGAAACTGTTTGAAAAACTTTGGTTCCTATTTCCTCAGCCCTGACCTTTGGGATAGAATGCATTTCCACTGGCTGGGGGTTTTTTGCAGGAATAACACCCCCTAGAAGGGAGAGGAATTGTATCTTTCCAACAATTTCAATTTTTATTGTCTTTTCAAAGTCTTTAAACTAATCTTTAATCAAAAATACTTCCACCAGATTCCATGGAACTAACTGCTAGTGTACTTATTCTATAGCACGTATTTTAAAACAAGTTGCTGAAACTGAGTTGGGAGGCACAGTTCAATACAACATATCACGTTTAATTTACAGCACTAAGAAAAAATCCTTCCTCAGTATTCTGTAACACCTTAGAAAGACATAAAATATGCAAGCCAACTATATTCTTTAAACTAATTTGACTTTTTTCTCTTATCCATCACTATGGGTAATGGTTTTGACATACTATTGCAATCCACTGAAACTAGTATTTCTTTTCCTCACATTAATATAACCTAGTATCTTAACTACTTCTGAGTCTGAGTGAGCATCACCTAGAGACTCCTGCTTAAAACAGATTTACTACTTACTACTAATATATGAAAAGTTAAACTCCAAGAAGAGAATTTAGCAACATGTTGTTAACATCACTTGAATTAGTGCAAATAAAGCAACATGAACTGCAAAAAGGAGGATTTGTGGGTTTTTTCTAGTTTGACATTCCAAAATAGATAGTCATCTGTAAGTCTGTAGTGCATTTTACTTTCTTGAAAGTGCTCAAATAAATAAGAAATCCTAGCTCAGCCCAGCAATTCATCTTTTCTAATGTTTTCCTTTTGACATTGCCTGATGCAAGACATGTAGGACACCATCACAAAAATAAATTAATAAATCATAACAAAGAATAATTTGGTAAAAATTAGGAATAACTCTTCATCAGAAATGTTTCTTTTTATTTTAAAGAAGTGCTACTCTCCAACATGATGTACAGTCCCCATATATATACCAAGTGCTACATAAATTTCAAATAGGCTTGAACTTTAGTCCAAGAGTCTTCAGCTCCCCTGCTTCTTCCTTTGATGGAATACATTTAATCACAAAAAAAAAAAAAATCCTTCACTATGTTTTGAAAGCAAGCTCAACTCCTTCATGTGCCTTTAGTTGAAGCACAGTGACACAAGGAATACAAAGATTTGGTTGTCTGGGGTTTTTTTTTGTTTTTTAAAGAAAATACAGCAGTCCATCTGTATTAGGTGTATATTACTCCTGTATTTGGAGTATATAACTAAAAAGGGTATTTAAAAAACCCCAGATTTATAACCCAGAGGTGCTGACTTTCGTGGATTACCACCCAGCACCCACACTTGTAACTCTGTAATAAACTACGACATCAACTCTGTGTGCAATTGGCTCTAGCACACCGGGTTACAAACCCTGTTTTGGAATAACAGTAGTAGTAACTAAATCGACTGGCAAAAACGAAATGACAGCTTTTTCCATAATCTCAGTCTTCTTTTAGTTTGGATGCCATTTCCATTTCCTTTAATTTTATGCATAAAACCTTCAACTGGAAAAAATGTGTCTTGTCTTTTAAATTGGCACCAACCAAGCTAAAATTCTCATTCAGCAAAAGTTACACATGTGCTTAATTTCATCAGCTTTGAGTAGTCCTACTGAGGACTCTTGCTCTTAAAACCAGCTTTAAAAGTGTGCAGTTTTCTAAAACTTCAACAGATCTACAAGCAAAGGTGCACCCTAAATGTTCTCATGAAATTAAGACAGAAGTTCGAAGATGCAGTAAGCTATTATAGTGCTTATTAAAAGCTGCAGTTTATTATTCTCAAAGGAACTTGCCAAAATTCCACTAACTTCCACTTACTCACTAAATCCTTCGCTCCAAGTCAAGGAAATTATAGAGGATTTTTCTAGAAGCACCAAAATTTCCAGATCCTTATAGATTTGGGGTTCCTTTTCCTTGCTTGAGAGATTATCGGTTCCCTTTTTTGATAAACAATGAAATTGTTTTTCACCAGGTCCAGTGTGGGAACTCATACACTGCTGATGGAGTGCCACTCCACTTGAGCATCACTCCGGTAAACTCAAAAAGTCCTGCAAAATTGCTCTTTTCCTGAGTGAGCAACATACCCTGAAAATTCCCGCTCACTGTCCTGAATCTGGCTGATTATTACCTTTGTTATTTATTCAATTATTTACTAGTAAAGTCGCTCTGGGGGGCAGGGAGAGTGGGAAGGGATGCCATGCAAACGTTCGATAGATGAGGGCAAAGGGAGCTGTCTGGTATTTCCTCTACGCAGCACAGCACAGGAGGACGCAAAGACTCGAGAAAATCGCCCACTGTCTGAAGAGTTACTGCGTCTCCAGAGCCGAGAATGGGGAGGGGGTGGCTGGCTTCCTCTTGCGGGCAAATGACCGGCCGTAGAGTGCGTTTTTAAGGGGTGATGTCACAGAAATTAAACTTGAGCAGTCAAACACACCGCCCTACCTCAAGGACGTGTTTCTCCTACTGGTAAGGCGAGAGAGGTGGCTGCGTAGCACACCCAGCTCACTCCTGCCCTACTGGGGCAGAGGCTGGCAGGCGGGAGACACTTATTAATTATGAACGGGGAGATGTCCCTTTAAGGTCTGCTGTGCTCTCTGAGAGCTGCAGCCTGAGTGTTTAGAGGGGGAGATTTGGCTTTATTTGTACATTCTAACGCTGGGCTAATTCAACGGGGAGGTTTCCAAAGCTCAGAGATCTTTAGGGGGGGTGAGTGGGGGGAAAACTGTGTGCGGTGGGAGGAAGCTAAATTCTCCTTAATGCGAAGAAGCAACGTAAAGACTGGATAACAAACAGGAAATGCCTAACTCGGCTGCGAGGCGGACGGGCGGTGCAGAGCGCTGAGGTCTACCGGAGCCGGGCGCGTCGGCGGCAGGACCGCTCCCGCCGCCCCTGCCCTCCGCCCGGGCTCCCGGCCCCCGGCTCGCAGGAGCTCAGGCATGGCTGCCTCCTACTGGATGCTGACAGGTGAGGAAAGCCCTCTTTCTGTCTTGTTTTGGAGACTCAGGTCCCTAAAGCAGACCTGCTCCCGGCGGGAGGCGGGTGAAGCGGGTAGGGTCTGGCATCCAAGGGACGGCGTCCTCCCACCCCGATCCCTGCCTCGGCGGTGCTCTTCCCGGAGCTGTCCTCCAGCCGCAGGCCGTGAGGGAGCTCTTCGGTTTGCTTCTCTCTGGGAACTTTAATCCCTAAACCAGTTTCAGAATCTGGTAGGCAAAGGGTGGTTGCTAGATGAGGATGAATGGCTGAGAAGGCATTGTGCAATTGAATCTGGCTTGGAAGAAACACGTATGTTTGGTTTTGTTGCTTTGGGTTTTGGTTGGTTTTGGTGGTTTTTAAAATGAGGATAGCTTTTTTGCTTTCCCCTGTTTGGTTTTCAGACTTCTGACTGGTAAAAGGGAAGTGAGGAAGCACTCACTCCACAGAAAGATGAGTTCATCCGGAGACGGAATATGTAATAGTCCCTTTTAGGGGTTCATTGATTGTAAGTGACTTACTTGCTTTTCTAGAAAAAAAGAATACAGCAAGTAACAACCTCCCTAGCTAGTTAGTCTGTAGCACCATTTTAGATCGGAAATCAGGGGAATCCAAGAAGTGAGAAAGAAGCTAAGGCAATGCTGGGATTCATGTGCTTGGAAACTTGTACATTGAACTCCCCAGCAGCTCTTGCGCAGGCAAGTAGCACATCACGAACCTGAAGCAGTTCCCCCCTGAAACAGGGGAAGAAATCAGCTTCATAAGAATTGTCCAAATACAGGCAGCAGCAAGTGGGGGAAAGGCAAAACTAGAGTTTTCCCCTCTTCCCTCTGTGCTTATTGTGCAAGACAGAGCAGACACAGGAAAACGTGAAAATCTGAATATAGTATTTTGGCATGCCACATTTAGTTGTTGTTCTTAACTGCCTTTACTATTATTACACAGTGATATACTCCAAAACATTTGTTTGTGTTCCTTCAAAGAAGGACACTTCATAAAGCAGCAACAATTTAGTGTGCCACAACTTCCACTCACACTTGCAAAGTTGCCACTGGTACTGCTGAAAGATAATTCACCAGTAATGGCAAAAAGGTCTACTGTCAGATAGGAAAACATTTCAAGAGCAGGTCTCGTCCAGATTTGCCAGGTGGTTGCTTTTTTGGGGGTAGTGGAGGGGGGGTTCTCTTTTAAAAGGTTGATGTGAAAGAGAATAGACTCAGAAATAAGAGGAGGCATTACAGATACCAGGAAAAGGATTCAAATTGTCCCTGATAAATAACAGTAGTCCTACATAAACAAGTCAAAATGACATAAAAATATGGACAAGGGGTTCTCTTCACAAGGAGAAGTATAGTGGCATTAAAAATTAATTTCAAAAATAAATTACATGCTTCTCTTCCTTAAAAAGAAAAAAAAAGGCAAATAATCTGGCACATCCTAGCAGATGAAAAGAATCTAGAATGAAGGAGGTACACAGAGATATTATGTACATTTTTGTACTTATACAGATCTTCGTTCTTTTTTAATTCAGCTTGGTTTGATGAGATCTGTGAGAATCTTGACCACAGAAAGTCTGACAGCCCTATGTTTCAACAGATGAGGAAGGAAGAAGTCAGTCTAAAGGGTTCCATTACCTTTAATGCTTCTTCACCTAACAGTGTTATGCAAAGCCTGTTCCCTCCTGGACTTCTCTCCTTATTGATGGTCTTGTTGTACTCATTTTTATTATACAAAAGATAAAGATAAACAGATAAAGACAGAACTGTATGCAGAAAAGGAACTGGTCTTTGTTGGGAGCCTGTACACGCCGGACAGCCACAGGCCAAAGGCAAAGCATGAAAAGAGATGTTTTCCCAAGTTTCCCCCTCCATCTTTCTCTTTTATCTTTCTTTGCCCTTCCAACAATAATGTCCAACATTTCCCAGACGACTTCCCCCTATATCAGAGATTCTTTCCCACTAGTTTTTCCTTTCCAGGATCTGAGCATGTTTGCATGAATTCTAGCTAAAGTGGATATAATATGGAGGAGAGAGGATTTCCTATAGACATGACCTCTCCTGTCTAAAATCTGTACATAACCCATCTCCATAAAACAGATGACCAAGAATGGAAGATATATAGCAGTGTGTGTCAAACATTTTCAGAATAATAACCTTAGATAACCAGAATGGCTCCAAAATCCCTATGAATATACATTATCACCATTTCCATCTTATCTTGAATTGTACTTAAAAAGGTCCAAAAATGGATGCCAAATTGCTGCAATTATTAGTACCTACACAATTGTATTAGAAAGTGATTTATGGCAGGAACTGTTAGGTCCTACTCATAGTCTCAATTTTTTTCCAAGAGAGGAACAGGCTATGCAATTTTGAGCTTCTATGTTAAAACTGTATGTAGAGTTAAAAGTACTCACTTGTTTTGGTTCTACCATGGTCAAATTAATCTCTCTCCCTGTCATTAGCAAAACTAAAATGAACTTAGAACTTATACGGCTCTTAATTTTTTTAATATGTTTTCAGAAGAAAAACTGCTCATACTTTGACATACTCAAACAAATAATAATACCCACTATTTACTTTTCATCAGAATAGGCAAAGCACCATCACTAGTAAATATTTTCCTTTGTAAGCTGACAATAGTCTTGCTCATACATCGGGATACATCATGGAAGTTTACAATTGCCACTAAATATTGTTGGATCAGTGTTCATAACTCTATAAATCTTACAACTTGATGTCTGAGAAAGGGCCCATATCAAAATGCCTCTTTCTACAACAGTCAATTTAATATTTTGAGTGGAAATTCTGTTACAAAGGGGTTTTTTTCCTTTGGTTGAGGTTTTGTTTGTTTGCTGTGAGAATTTTGCTTTTGGGGTGGGTGTGGGTGAGGATGTGTGTGCGTTATTGTGGGGTTTTTTAATGCAGCAAGTCACCCATTTTCCTGAATTGAATGTTTATTTTCTACTGGATGGTACTGGAAGCCAACTTGCAACATTTATCTAAAATATATTTCATCTCCAGTGATGTGAGGCTTGTTAAAAATTTGACTGGAATGAATAAGCACAGAAAAGTTTCTAAATACACAGCAGTAAAATAAAAAGTAAAATACATTTTAATGTGGAAGGCAAACATGTACCACAACTATTTTTTCTTGAAAGAAAAGAATAAGGTCAACCCTTTCAATTTTGTATTTGCAAAGAACGTAAAGAAGAAAATTTGCCATAAATTCATCATTCAGCATTTATAAAGAAAGGAACTCCTAAACTAAAGTTGAATGCACACTCTCTCCTGAAGAAAAGCTGAATACAGAAGCTCTCTGCCCCTCTTTTTGCACTAAAACATTAATGCAATATTATTAGTATGTACAAGCTCAAATTAAACAAACAGTTACTTACACATGTGCTTATGTTATATTCCCTTGGGTGGTCCTGCTTGATTCTGTGAAACTATTCATGCTAACAGAGTTAAGCATGTGTATTCACAGGAAGAGTCTGAGGTCTGGTAAATCAATCCTATTATGTAATATCTGATAAAGTTGTTTTTACACCAGTATCAAGCTTAGGGAAAAGGAATGCACATTACTGGGCCAGATCTGAGTTCACTGTCCTGTCACAACTGTCTAGAGCTAGATACTTCAGAGAAATTTATAGGTACACCATAATGGGAGATAGGGGATTATTTTTGCTCACAGTAGCCTTGTATCTCAATAAATTCTTGACTCCAAAGCCTTTCCAAGTCAGCAAATTCCATAATCCACAGTGGGTTGTTCTTTTATTATAAAAAAAATAGCTAATAGAAACCAGAAACTTCCTTGCAGCCACCTTCTCATCCATAAGAAGATGCCCTCATCCTTTTCTGTTACCAGACTGAGTATGTAGTCATTCCAAACTTAATGGATCTGTTGCAATTGCCCTGACACACTTAGCATGGCACATTAGTGTGCCTACTTTGTCAACCTTTTTTTTATTTAATCATTTCTCATGCATTTTTTTCCTATTCTCCATTCTTTTCCTTGTTCTAAGTTCATTCTGAAATGGAGCTTTTAGTGCTGTACGCTGTTTCAAAAATAAGCTACAGAACTTAAAATCACAGAATTATATATATTTTAAGGGGTTGGAATGGACATTAAAGATCATCTAGTCACAACCCACCCTGCCATGGGCAGGGACAATTCCCACTAGACCAGCTTGCTCAAGGTCTTATCCAACCAGTGCCACAGCTGGGGCAACCACAACCTCCCTGGGCAACCGGGGATTAGACACCATTCCAGTGTCTAACCACCCTCAAAGAAAAAATTGTTCCTATTACGTAACTTAAATTTCCCTTCTTCAAGTTTGTACCCATTACTCATTGACTTGTCACTACAGCTCCTGACGAAGAATCCCTCTCCAGCTTCCCCCTTCCCCTTCAAATACTGGAAGGTTGCTATGAGGTCTCACATAACCTTTCCTACTCCTCCAATATTCCTCTCTTCTTGTTTAGTAATACAATTTTTTATTATTTCTGGTTTGTTACATTTGTCTAGGCTGCAAACTGAGTGGGTAGTGACGGTTCGGGTCCGTTTTCGTGGCAAATATCATTGAACTGATGTGTGTTTTAGCAAGGCATGTTACTTCTCCATGTAAACATCAAGCTTCGTTTGAAACGCGCTTATCTGCCTCTCTAGCATCTCAGAAATGGAAAGAAGCCGGTCAAAGTTCAGTACCGGCTGAAGCGTAACTTTCAAGTTTAAGCAAAAGCTTTTAAACCGGAATTCAGTTCAAAATCAGCGTCCAAGCAGCAGTTCAGGTTCTGGTGTTGCCTGCGTCTGGTTTTCATTTCCATGGGTGACGGCTGCCTCGCCCCGCCTCAGTCAGGCGGCGGCGGCTGCTGGAGGTGGTACTGCGGTCCCCTGGCTCCTCGGCACTCGCTGAAACACGGGAGTGTACCTCTCGCCTCTTTCGCCATCTGTACCTGTAGCTTTCCACAGCTACTGGGCTTTGGCCGTTTGTTTTTTGTTTGTTTGGGGCTTTTTTTGGTTTTTTTTTTCTCTCCTGTTTTCAAACACAGTGTGGCACGGTGTTAGGAGCCTTCAGGAGTTTGGACCGCCGCTGTAAAGCGCTAGAGGGGGAAGCACGAATGCGAGGGCGACCCCCTCCCGGCGAAGCAGTAGCCGACTTCCATTGCTCGCAGCACTCGGCAGCAGCGCGGCTGCCTCCCAGTCCCCCGCCCTCACACCGCCCCGGCATTTTTCCTTCCGCAGGATGGAGCCTCGCGACGTGTCCGCAGGTTACCGCGCACTGCGCGCGGCGCCCCGCGCATGCGCCGGGCCTGCGGTGACCGAGCAGGGCGGGGCGGGCGCCTTACATGGGAGCGGGGTCCGTGCGCGTGCGCCCGCTATGGACGCCGCGCGTGCGCGTTCCGGCTGGCGGCGGGCGCGCGGGAGAGCGCGGGCCCGGGGTGCTGCGGGGAGGCCGCTCGGGTGTCCGTCCGGGTGTCCGTCCGTCCGGCAGTGTGCGGCCCACCGGCTCCAGCCCTCAGCGTTTCCTCACCGGGCAGGCCGGCTGCCCGCTGCCGCCGTGACGCAAGAGAAGCCGGGGAGCGACGCGAAGAACCGCCAGGATGAAGCTGGTGAGGAAGGACCTGGAGAAGGATAATGCGGGGCAGGTGACGCTGATCCCCGAGGAGCCCGAGGACATGTGGCACACCTACAACCTGCTGCAGGTGGGTGATAGCCTCCGCGCCTCCACCATCCGCAAGGTGCAGACCGAGTCGTCCACGGGCAGCGTGGGCAGCAACCGCATCCGCACCACCCTCACCCTCTGCGTGGAGACCATCGACTTCGACTCGCAGGCCTGCCAGCTGCGGGTCAAGGGCACGAACATCCAGGAGAACGAGTATGTGAAGATGGGCGCCTACCACACCATCGAGCTGGAGCCCAACCGGCAGTTCACCCTGGCGAAGAAGCAGTGGGACAGCGTGGTGCTGGAGCGCATCGAGCAGGCCTGCGACCCGGCCTGGAGTGCCGATGTGGCAGCCGTGGTCATGCAGGAAGGGTTGGCTCACGTCTGCCTGGTCACCCCGAGCATGACGCTTACTCGTGCCAAGGTGGAGGTGAACATCCCCCGCAAGCGGAAGGGGAACTGCAGTCAGCACGATCGAGCGCTGGAGAGGTTTTACGAGCAGGTGGTGCAAGCCATCCAGAGGCATATCAACTTTGAGGTGGTGAAGTGTGTACTGGTGGCTAGCCCAGGCTTCGTGCGGGAGCAGTTTTGTGACTACATGTTCCAGCAGGCAGTCAAGACTGACAACAAACTTCTGCTGGAGAACAGGTCTAAGTTCCTACAGGTAAGGAGCTAAGCAGTCACTAGAGTGGGTAAAAAGAGGCTTGAGAGTTGCATGTGGTAGGAAAACGTAGTTACATGGAAAATAAGTTATTAAAGAAAATAAATTTCTGAGTGAGCATCATGAGGAAATTATTCTCATGCCTCCCAAACTATAAGGGAGTTGCACAGAGTACAAGGGTGTTTCCTGCCTAGGAAACACCTTCATGTGGTGTAGGGAAAGTACTAGATATTTTAAACTCCCTGTAAAAGCATATTAACTCTTCAATTAAGTGTGAAGTGCAAGTTGGAAAATACTTTGCGCTGTCACTCAGTCACACTGTATAGCATGCATGTTTAATAAGAATTTTCTTAACTTTTTTTTTAAAGTACCTGTATGTGGTATAGGTTAGTGAATTTTGTTGTTAGTTTTGTACTATGTAGTTAAAGGCTGTGCTTTTTTTCCTTGTTTCTTAGTCTATCGCAGATTGAGTGGGTGGGGGTGTTAGCCTTATACTGAAATAAGCATATTCAGAGCCTAAAATAAGTTTTTGTAAGGATACTTGTATAATTTTTAGGTTGGAGTAGGCGTGCAATCTAGGGGCAGGGGAAGTGAAGTGTGTCCCAGTGCTTAATGGTCTCAGTATTTAGGAGACCCACTGCACCAAGAGGCTTCCTTTTCCATGTGTAGCAAAGTGGTAACAGTGAGAAGTTTTAATGTACTTCACAGCTTTGCAGGCATAATAATTGCGCAGCTAGAGTTGATGCTTTTACACTATGGGCCTGCAGTCTTAAGGGGCCTTCCTTTTCTTGAATGCTTTAAAAAAGAGACTTAGATCTTAGTAGTTCCAAGTAGCCTTACCTTGGGAGCTGTTGAGAGCAGCTCATATATTTAACGCAGCCTTTGAATAAGAGAGTTTTCTGGTGCTTCTTGAAAGGCAGTTTAAGGGATTTGGTATAGGCTTTGGGTTGCAGGAGAGATTATTTAAGAAAAGAATCATGTGTGATTCAAGAAGGAGATAAATACTTCAAATAACTATCAAGGTTATTATTATGTATCGTAGAGGATGTTTGTGATTGGTTAATCAAGAAAATGGTCCTTTTCCTTTAAAAACACCAAATCTTTGACTTTGTTTTCACTCTAGGTCCACTCTTCCTCAGGACATAAATACGCACTGAAGGAAGCGCTCTGCGACCCAGCTGTAACTAGCCGTCTTTCTGACACTAAGGCGGCTGGTGAGGTCAAAGCCTTAGATGACTTCTATAAGATGCTGCAGCACGAGCCTGACCGGGCTTTTTATGGGCTGAAACATGTGGAGAAGGCCAATGAAGCCATGGCCATTGATACCCTGCTGATCAGTGATGAGCTTTTTCGGCACCAAGATGTGGCTACACGTGCCCGATACGTTAAATTGGTTGATAGTGTACGGGAGAACATGGGCACAGTACGCATTTTCTCCAGCCTCCATGTGTCTGGAGAGCAGCTGGGCCAGCTAACAGGGGTGGCAGCCATCCTGCGCTTTCCTGTTGCTGAGCTCTCTGACCAGGAAGATGAATCTAGCTCTGAAGAGGATTGATAACAGTGACTTCGTTCCACAGTTTCTTTCCCATGTCATGTTGAAATGACGTTAAAGGCCGTCCCAACCTGAATACTGTGTGCAGATGTATCATGACATGTAATTCTAAGCTTTTAATAGTAAACATATACTTACATTTATATAGCTTTACTCAGCACACTACTTGATACCTGATCAATGGTAATATTTATTGGTATGCTGTGCTGAGCTGACTGTTTTTGTAGTTCTGAACCACCAGCAGTACAAGAAACTAATTTGGCTCCTGCCATGTTGCTTAGCCTGCACGTTAAGGAAGACTGCTAACTTAGTGAAAAGTGTAGGAAAAAACAGTAAGCTAACAAGGACAAATTCACGTTATTTCTGTTCAAATGCTTGAAGAGTATTGCAAAACAAATTTAAACTTCTTCATGGAAGACCTGTCAAAACTGTGCTTGATCTTCATAGGAACTCCCTGTTCTTCATAAGATGTGTCAAAGGAATGGGGTCAACATCATCTCTTAGGGCTTTGTGTGGTGGTGTTGTAAGTCTAACCACTTAAATGTTTCTGTGAAACACTTGAAGCAGTCTTTTAGGAACCAGACCCTTGAAGTTAAACATTTCTTCACTAACACGATAGTAGATGCAGGACAAATGGTGAATCTCAGTGCACCAGTTTAATTATCTTTTTGAATGCTATTACCTTGGGAGATTGTCCTGAACACTAACGAGGTGTCATTGACTGTATTCTGCTAAATTGGCATTATTTAGCACAGTTTTGAGAAAGTATAGGAGAAAGCTTAGAAAATCAGGACTTTAGTTTTCACAAGGAATCTTTTGATAGCAAATAGTTTAGGTAGGTTTGTAGTCTGGTATTCCATTTGCATCTCTCTTTAAAAACATACATAAGCTGTGATACAGAAATAAAGATGACAAAATTATAAATCATCTTAAGATTGAGGCAGCTGTAAAAGTGCAAACTGCCTTTTCAATTATTTGGTCTGCTCAAAGTACTGAGAGCCACAGAGTATAGTGTCTTCACTGAGCAGCAAATCTTAGGCTGAGGAAGCAAACTGCTTTTAAATTCAGACATAACCTGTGGCTGTATTGTTTCAAACCAAGGTTTGATGATGTGGCTTGTGTGTGTAAATAGACATTCCTCTTTTAAAATGTGGCAGAAGGAGAGAACGGGAACCACAGAAGAATTCTGTAATATGGAAAGTGTCATAAGAGTGGAACATTAAAAACTAAAACCACCAAAACTTCTAGTTTAGAATAGTTTTAGGAAAATCATTTTTAAGGGTAGTCCTGTATGTTCATGGGTGTCAATCCTTTGAATGTAATATTATATATTGGTAGCTGAAACATCAGTCTAAGCTTCTTGATAGAGAAGTACTTTTGGATTAAAGCCATCTCCCCTTTTCTACACTATCCACACAGTCTAAGGAATTCTTGAGCAGAACTTGTATTAAAGCTGTAACACTTTGATTCTTCTTTCCCTAAAGACAAGCAAGCCCATTGAGACACTTGTTTACCATTAGCTTGTGCACATAAATTATGTTATTTGAGCTTTACATTTTTGTCTTGAATGATGTTGCATGCCACAAGTCAGAGAAGGCTCAGGTAGGCTTTCTTTAGCAGTTAAGACTGCTTAAATTAGTTTTTATTTTAAAATTTGCCTGAGTTGATTATACACTTTTCCAGCTAGAAAGCACCTTGATTACTGCTATCTCTAGTGTAATGTAAGAAATATAGGAAACAGAAGAAACTGACCAGGAAATATTAATTGTATGCAACAAATTATGGCCTTAAACAAACTCATGTCTAAAGAATTCATTAATTCCTCCAGGCTGTTATACGATGGTATAGTAGTATATTCCGTTTTTCTAAGTAATGCCAATTTGTTGCAATTGTACAAAAATGACACTTATATTCAAATCTGTAGTACATCAGCGATTCTTAGTTTATTTCTCAGCAAAGTCTATGAGAGACAAATCAAACTGTTCTTTGGTTGTGGGATGGATTGCTATTTTGTCAGAGCAGATTGGCTCCAATTACTCCATTTTAAACCAGAAATTAGGAAGAGGTTTTGCTGTGTACTACGTGATTACAATGGCGATTTTGTGTTTTGTTCCTGTAGTTACCACCAAGGAAAGAAGTGACTATTTTTTTGCCTATTTGTTTTCTGTTTCATCTGCTAAGAAAATGTGAAAATAGTGATTCTTTGAATTATTTACACTTGGAATTAAAATTCTGCCATGACTTTATATTTTGTGTATTTTTCTCTTTTTTTGGCTATTGCTATCATGTTGTCAAGTCTCTGAAAGAATTACACATGGAGTTGCCCAAACTATGGAAGGATGGGATTTTTTTTTTTTTTAGTAAGCATTTCTGTAGTAAAATAAATATACAATCACTATATATACAAATGCATCCTGTTTCAGGAAACAGCTTAAGGGTTTGGTATTGAAAGTGGGCCGTGTTCAGTAGTTGCAGTTGCTTGACCTGGCCAAATTCCAGGGTTGCTAGTATCTTCCACATTTCAAGGAATTTTGATTAGTTGAAAAGTCCATATTTACAAAGTTGCTTGCTCAATGCAGACCTCAGTTGGTGCGTGTAGATAAAGCTTGCACAGAAGATGCATCCTATTGGTAGATCAAAGGAGTGAGTACTAGAGCTATGGGAAAACATCTGTTGTGTCTATTGTTTGGAACTAAACATACATGAACTAAAAAATGTCTTTTGAAGTGTCTCCATTTAGTTTAGAATTACGTTCGGACATAATTCTGTGAATTAATGGTGTGGTTTAGCTTCCAGTTTTTCAGTTCCCGACATGAATGAAGACACGTTGTAGGACTTCTTAAAGCATGTTACGTTTGGTAGGAAGAAAGCTTTAAAAAGTGTCATGAAATCAGATTGATCGTGAACCCTGCTGTGCTATACGATGAGTCAAATAAATTTATTCATTTATTCATTTGCCTCTCTTGCAAACTTGTACTTTGGAACAGGTCCCAGTTTCTTAGTTCTGTCACCTTTGGTGTTTAAATCCACTTACAGACATTTTTGTGGTTATTTATCAGCTAGTTTGGTGCAAACTGCAAGGTCACCGCCAGCTAGGAACCAAAATAATCCTACTAATTACAACGCAAAATAAAAGATAACTCTTTTGCTAAAATTGTGAAGCATTTAACAGTATTTGATTAGGGAATTCCTCATCTCACTCCTCCTGTCTTCACCCTTGTATAAGTACAATGCTAGTAATAAATGATCTTTGGACCACCAGTGTAGCAAGAGTCCATAGCTCTCCAGTTTAGTTCGTGATGGGACTCGGCATAATGTTTTTAAAGCCATGTCAATGTCAAAAGTAATTTTCATTTGCTGCTGTTTTCTCATAGGTTAAGTAGCCCTGAATTTTAAAACTAACTTAGCCTTTGAAAATTTCTTGTAACTTCTGAGCTGCTGGCCTTGGTTTGCCTTGTTCAGTGAAGGTATATTATAGCTCACTTGTCATAAGACTGATATATCTCTTGAGCCTCTCAAATTTCTTTCTAGAAACTGGATTGTAAATCCAGAAAATTGTACTCATGCATGCGTCTCTTTTAGATGACCCAGTCCATTCACTTCTCTTTTTCAAGAAAAGAAGCCTGTTTTAAAAAGGAAACATTCTGAAAACGTGGGGGTTTTCCCCAAGTTTTGCAGGAAAAACCCCCATATTCTCAAAATGTGCTTTTATTTTAAGCCGTATTTCTACAGTGTGTGGTCTTTTGCATCTACAGAAGGCCTAAGAAAGCAATTTTTAAAATGTGAAGCGGCAATTAGAAGGTCTGCAATTAGGAATCCTTGTTTATAAGTAAAATTGGAATCACTACAGGCAACATAGGAACAAAAGAAGGAACGACTTCAGAAAAGTACTTAATTATGTCCTTTTTAGATATACCAAAACTTCTGACTTGATTTTTTTCTTTCACCGGTTGCTTTAATCCAAAGATTTCTCAGTTCTGATTTGTTCTAGCAGATAGTCAGGAGAGAGTGGTGACAGGGCATTGCAGTAGGCAATTTTCCAGTAGCTGTGTTGCCCCTGTAATGGCCACAACTTGCTTTTAGGGACTGTTTTGTTCAGATTTTGTGTGGAAAAGAACTATTTTGAAATGTCATTATTCTGCAAATTTAGGGTTAAGAAAATGCCTAACCATTTGGGTCTTGTGATAATTATGATTCCTAATTCAGGCTCCATCAGGGGTTGAGCTTGGTTTTTTTCAGCAGTGGAAAGAGTAAACACAGGCTGTGAAGCTTCTTATGTGACAGTTGCCCGAAGACTTGCTGAATAAGTGTAATGTTTAGTCCTGCCACATTTTTTATGCTTGATTCAAGTAGGGCATTGACTTGGATTTGAGGATAACTTCTTGCATGATACAGAATATAAAGGGAAGAAATGTCTTCAGTGTAACAACTGGACTGCATTATCCCCTGTGAACTTGTGCACTTGATTGTCTTAGAAATGGTCCATAGGTTTTCTATGAAAAAATTGACTCCTTAGGTGGCTCACCGTAAAATAAAGTATGAGGTTTCTGAAATCATAGTTGTTTTTTCTGTTGTCTGAAAATAATTCGTCGTTTTGTCCCACTTGAGGGCTGTATAAGAAACAGAGAGGGGAGTGGTACCAGAGCAGCCCTTTCTTCCAAGTCAGTGTCTTCTGGGACATGCAACATGAAGCAGCGGCTTTCAAGCCCTGCCAGCCCTTGTCAGTTTTTGCTATATCAATCTTTAATTTATTGCCCTCTTTTTGGGAAATGCTACATTCAAAGCTAGTGTAATTGCTGTCATGCTGCTCTACATAGAAGTCAAATTAGAGCTGATGATGAATCCTCCAGCAAAGTAGCTGTTCCATTAGAGAATGTTAATTAGGTGAAACCAGTCCTCCTTTTTGTGCATACCAGACATGATGGGAAGTGTTTTCTCTGGTCCAAAATGGAATTCCTAATCAAAGCCAAGCCTGGAACAGCGAAGAAAGAGTGTAGGTAGGGGTTTAAGAAGTCATATGGAATAGAAGATACAAACTTAAGACCATTTTCTATTTCATAGTTAACACTAGGGTAAAGGTGCTCCCTTTTCTGTCAGTGTCACTGGTCAGTGTCACAACTTCCACATTGAGCGAATAAATATTTTTATATCTTGTCTCAGATATCTAAATCACAACTGGCTCAGGCATGATATCTCATGGGATGAAGGAGGCAGTTTTCAGACTTCTAATCTAAACATGAAAGTAATTGAAAGCTAGGACTGTTCCTACCAGACACACTTCAGCTGTGTTTTCAGAAAAAAGCCCTGATTAGTGTTCCGTGCTTCAGAAAGATTTTGGACCTGATGGCTACCAGCAAATTGCTTTTGAAGATGGGCAGATTCTTTCCCATGCAGTACTTTTTGTTTGATTAGAACAAATACTTTAGCACACTCTTTGCTGAAAAGGTTTGTATGCAAAGATGTGTCTCTGTGTGTGTGTGTGTGTGTGTATGTGTGTAGTAAGAAAAAAAACTTGACTCTTGGCTTGTAGTTGCTTTGGTAGCTGATGGATTGGCTCAGGATGCAGGGTTGATAATTATCTTCAGAACTCGAAGATTTGTTTACTGTAGGAGGAACTTGGTAACAAGTGATAAATTCAGGAAGTCTGACAGTTGTTGAATGCTCATGGATATTTCATTTAATGGTTTCTGAAGTTCTGAAAGCTACAGCAGGTTTTGCTGAAGAAAATTGCCTTTTCTTTGACCTGCAGTGTTCAGTCTGGTGACTTCAAGCCTTTTAGATAAATAGTTCAGGTGTGAGAGAAGTCAGTTAATTGCACTTGTTTATCTTGCCCAAACAGGTACTATAAGACCACTTCCATTTGGTAAGGAGAACTGGTATATCCCATGTAATTTATTCCTCTCCTGAGTGGAAATTGCTGTTCTGAGATAGGCTAAGAGAGGCTGAAATGGATTTGGCAGAAATGGTGCTTGGTGACCGTTGGTTGTCTGCCCGGACAGTCACATCTCCTGGGGCAGTGGCTGCCCTTGCTGCAAGGCTGTGTGTAGGAGCTACTGGGACAGCAGTGGTGAGAGGCAGAAAAAGAGCAGTTGTCTCCTGAGGGACCTTTTCCAAGTTCCAGAGCTGTGAGGAAAGATGAAAAGCTATGGTTTAATGGAAAACATGAGATGCTGTTTCAGGTATGCGACTTCTTCCCCAAAGGGAGACACAGTGAATGTTTGAAATATCTGTACTTAGTTCTAAGAACTCATGCATGGTTGAGGGTAAGATGCCAGCTGATGCGACTGAGCTCTGTGTGTGTATCTGCAGGAGAGGAGCTTTGAGCCTGAGACGGAGACTAGTGATATTGAGACCTTGCTAATCCTCTCACTGTGGGGTAATTCTCGCCACCTTGCTATTGCTGTATCTGAGGCTTGTGAAAGACCATCTTTGTTTTCCTTTCATACGTGTCTGAAAGCCACCTTCTTTTTCAAAAATACTGCTTTGTGAAACAAACAACTGTGTTGTGTTGGCAGTGTGTGTGATAAGCAAAGGGAAAATTTCTAGTCAGACGTTAAAAAAACCCCAAACCAACAGAAGCTGATTGAAATAAACCTTACAGACTTTTTGAGAGGGTACCTAGTAAGATGAAAAAGACAGATGAAACAATATCTAACAAGGTTTGTTGGTGGTTTTTAACAGTTCTTCAGGTAATTTCAACTAAGATAAACAGACTAGTAAGTCAAATCAGTCAAATGACAAGTTTTTAGACCTTTTCTCTAGAAATCCCCATAAATCAGTCATTAAAACTCTATTAGTACATAGTCAAGCATTGTGATCTTGGTAAATTATGATGGCCTAAATTGTTTTAACCTGTCTGCATTTGTTTTATCCAAGTGTAGATTTGCACAGTCCTGTGTATTGTTCTTATGAGACAAAGTGTTTTGTTGTGAGCAAAGATAAGTGTTCAGAAAAAAAAAACTGTTGACAATTAATGCTGACAACTATTGACTCCAGCCTTTCCTAATTTTGAATACTTGTCTTGTCTAAATAGGTTACACAAATTTATGATTGACTTTCTTTTTTTTGAAAGAGTGTGGAAATTGTCACTGAAAAAGTGATTAGGGCTTTAGGCAGTAGAAATTTGAATTTTTGCTTATTTCTAGAACATTTTTAAAACTGCTTTGTTCCCTACTTAAAGCACTTTTATTTTGACATGAGAACTGGCAAGAAATAAATGTATGTAAGAGAGCAGAAAGTTCCTACTACTGAAAAAATGAGAAATTGGAACAGCCTTCCAGTCAGAAAAAATCAGAGCAAAAGGTCACTTTTATATGGAATTTGTTTACCCTGAAAAATGTGATGTAGTTGCCAGCAGCAGATAGGAATCATTTCAGCAGTCCTGTGCCCATGCTTGGAACAGAAGCAGAGCACTTGCTGGTTTTATTTCAGCGGAGCATTGTGTTGTCCTGTTTATATCTGTTCAATTCTTAGCACATATGTTCACACTACATCTTGACGATTGCACCAGATTGCACCACAGCATTGACCTCCAGACAGAGATTAGCTGTTTGAGCTAATGATGTAAAAATGCTTAGATGAGGTATCTGATAAGGGTTCAATGAGTACTTTCTATCTCTGCCAGTTAGATGTCCTCCAGCAGCTTTAAAGGTTATTAAAAAATAGGTTTTGGGTGTTTTATTTGTAAACAGGCGTTAGACTGAAGTCACTGATCATTAAATGTGCTTCCTATAGAAAGCATGTTTTCTCCAGTAATTCTGAAGTGAGCAGCTATGAGTTGGTCCTCTGTATCTGTCAGCACAGCTTGGAAAAGTCTGTTTCATACCAAGGCAACTGTGGTATCCGAAGAGCTGTAGACCAAAGAAAAATAAAAAGAGCTCAGCATCAGCACTGCTGTGCTGCCTCATAGCTGGGCAGGAAGGAAAAGCTGGAAGTGATCTGCCAGTCTTTGCAGCTGAAACTGTAGTTGAGGTGCTGCTTGCAAAAGACTGATGTTGAATCCGTGGTAAGGTAGAGGAGTGTTGTGATATGAGTTGGTGGCACAAGGTTCATTTGTACCATTTTAGGGGGTCCTCTTTTTAACACTTGCAGCTCCTGTTCACTTTAGAAGACTGAGTCACTCTTAAATGACCCCAAAACTGACCCTAGTTTTGCAAACTTCAATTTAGATTGGACAATTTCTCCACTATTAAACTTCTATGGTACTTCTGTGAGGGTGATGCAGCTGTTTGAAAGAAAGAGTAACAGATTCTTTATGGAACTCCTGGTGTCATGAGGATACTTTCAGAATAGGCCTGGTCCAGATAGTTATCTTTAAAATCATGGGTGTACTTCAGTGCTGTGGGTGGGAAATGAAAGTTATTAGTGCCTGTAATTCATGTAGAAAACTCTATCTTAAACTGCATCTGAAAAACAGGATGTTTTTCTACCTCTAGAATCCAGTTCTAATTTTTGGGGGGGAAACAAACCTTCCTTTTATAATCTCTTCATGGCTGGTTCCAAATTTCCCTGAATTGTTTATTGACCAATAAAAAAGAGCATCTGCAGTAAAAAGACCTAGGATTAATCTTGCAGTGCTTTCAACTGGTTTATCAGAAAAATCCCTACAGCAACAGCACAACAAAAGAGGTGTTCTTGTTCTTACTGATACTTGAGTGCCAGAGTCTTTAAAAATTAGTAGACATGGTTGGTGTACTTTAGCATAATATGCTAAAGTTTTCAGTATGTTGCCAATCAACATTGGTAATTCATGATGAAGTGGCTTTTGGAGAATTTTATTAGCTTTTCGCTTAAAAAAATGTATCTTGACTTAAGAAATATACCACATTAAAGAAGAAGATTAAAAGCCCATAGAATTTTACTGCAATTTTTAAAATTGCTTTATATTTTAGCTGCACTGTGAAATGACGATGAAATAGTCACCAGTCTCAACCAGATCCTATTCCAAACATGTCAGTCATAGTTATTTCAGAGAGTAAGTTTCTTGCTAGAGGTGCATCTTCTTATTTCAGCTGGGTGATAGTGATGGGAAGTTGGCATTTTGATTTTGTCTTTTTTTCTCATGATCTCAGATGAACACTGTACAACAGTTCCTGGCTTACTGATAGAGGAACCCATGTACAGAAAGTTCAGTTTTATCTGTTGCCTGTAAATTATGCTCACCTCACAGGTAGACTGGAGATGAGCTACTATCATATGACACGTCAAGTTTGTGAAAGTCCTTGTGATTATCTTAGACCATAGAATGAGCTAAGCTAGACCTTTTGCAGCAGTCTTATGAATTGACTAGTGCAATACCAGGTGTTTCTTCGACCAAATGGATAAGCCTTTTATTCTTAGGTGAAGTGTCTTTCATGATGTATATGTGTGTGGTTTTTTGTAGCCTTTACTAGATTAGGCAGCTATTTTTATGATTAAGTCCGTGGAAGATTGGACTTAATGATCACTGTGGTAATTTGCAGTCCCATGTTCTTATCTGCTTGAATTTCTCAGTTAGAAGTGTAAACTTTATGTTATCACAGAGCCATGTTCTTTAAATTGTCCAGTGCAATAAAAGATTTCTTATCACAGTTAATTCATAGGTAGAGACGAGTAAGGAAACAGACTGGCTGAGGATTATCTCCTCTTTTACCAGTGAACGCTCGTAAGTTTCAAACCAGAAGAGCTCTGTATGTCTTAATAGAGAGTCGCTACTGTGGTTACCTGTGCTGGCACGTGCTTGAAACAGTCTCAGGATTTTGCCGTGAGCCGATCAGACCTGATCTCTGCAAACAGGCAGTGCTTGCTCCCTTGTGCTCTTGCAGGACAGGCTGGCTTTCCCTGCGGGCATTTCAGTTCTGTGCGGCTGGGGATGAAGAGGCATTTCCATCTGACTTTGTGCGAGAGTGCTAACATCTGGGGACCATTCATGGTGAAATTCCAGCATTTCAAAAAGTATGTGACATATTTTCCATTATTGCCTGTAGCAATCTCTTATCAACTATGTTCTCACTGTAGTAATTTTCTGATTACCAACAGGAGAAAAAGTTTAAAAAAAAAATCTTGAACAATATTATTGACAATACATTTCATGAATTGCAAAGAATTGACATATGCAATAGGGAAAAGGAATTATTTGGATGGTGGTTCCTATTTTCAGTCCAAACTCCATGTCTAGCACTTTCAAACCTCAAAATTTGCCTTTAGCAGCAGTATGTTTTATCCCTTACTCTCCAGTTCTGCTCTCAGAAAGCTGCACATACAATTATTGAATTTTTTTTTTAATGGTTTAAACTTTTCTAGGATGCTTAACATTAGTAAAAGTGTTTTCCGTGTTAGACTGTTGCAGTATTTCCCTTTTAAAATGTGTCTTTTAAATGGAGTTTGGTTTTGTGAATATTCTTTTGATTTACATTTTTTCTGGAACCTGTTAGCTTTATATAACAAGTTTGTCTGAAGAATAAACTAAGTCTTGGTGCAAAGAAGCACTTCAAAGTTTGAGTTTTCAGGTCTTTGCTGTATTTTGGGAATACATATTGTAAACAGGGAAACAGAACTCTACTTGATGTAGCCATGACATAAGAAGCTGCAGAAACATGGTGGTTTCCTCTTCCTATATTCGACCATGGTTCAGATAAGAATGAATTTTATGTTGTGTTACAATGAAAATTATTATAGATGCTTTATTTTGAGAAATAATAGGAAAGTTGTCTCTAAACGTCTCAACTATAGTTCGCAAGTTGATTTTTTCTTTTAATATACCTGTCAGATTTTATTCTGAAGTATGGCTGTGCCCCACTTGTCTCTGTCATTTTTGTTTGGTCAAGCTTTCTGCTTGCTTTTGGGTTTTTTTCACCCCCAAATCACTGCATAGCAAAATTTTATAAGACCAAAGGAAAAACTAGATATTTGTAAGCTTCCATCTGTTCCTTTCCATTGCACTCTAAAAGAAATTGGATCACAGCCTATATCAATATCATTGATATTGATGAGTTTTATAGAGACAATCTATGTTTTCGTCATAATACGTAAAAACTGGCTTAGATTTAAGTTCTGTGATGCTCTAGCTAGCTGGGTCATATCGGACTATTTGCACCTCCTTTTGGAGGATTTCGTCTGTTCCTGAAGCCTTGAGTGATTTGGTTGAGAGCAAGCCAATGATTATGCTCAGCCCAAGCGATGAAAGACAGGAGTTTGTAGTCATTGTGAAGTAAAGAAATGGAAAATGTTGTATTAGCCTTAAGACTTTGAGAAAAATTACCTGGCTGTCTCTGAAAACAACTGTGGGAGGAAATAAAAGAGTAAAGGAACCAAATCAGCTAGGCAAAAAAATAATTGTCTTTCACACATGTCACAAATTGAGTGATGTACTTCACTCGTATGTGTGAAACACCAATATCTATTACTGATATAAAACAGTGAGTTGACGAAATTCAGTAGTAAATTTGATGGTGGTTTAACAAGGTTTGATGACAAAGTACACTTGACTGTTAACAGTGTTGAGGGCAGAGCCAGATAAAGCTGTCAGGGAGACCCTTCTGTTGTGTCATCAGGTTCAAAAAAAACTCCCCTGCTTTCTAAACCCCTCTCAGAGAGGAATCAATCTAGGTGCAGCTAGATCCTCTTCTGGTTCTAGACTTGGTCAATGTTTATGTCTAGAGGACTGTATTGATTGTGCACAATCAATCCTTTGTATCACTTAGATAAGATGTCAGAGTTTAGCATGCTGTTAATCACTGAGAGTGTGCTGCTGCAGGGGGTCTTTCAATTCCTCGAGGAGTAACCATGAGAGGTCTGTTCTTTGGGAGAGAGAGGAGCACACTTGCTGTCCTGGCAGGAAGAAAGTAGCATGAGGTTTCAGTTAGGCACTATTTTTTGCATCGGTTCTCAGAATATCACATTTCCCACCATGTTTGAAAGGAATTTCTGTCCTGGGGCATTTTATAGACACTTGGTTTTAAATTTGATGGAGTAGACTGGTGAAGCGTAGGCTTATCAGATAGCGTGACTTGTTTGGGGGCCTTTTCTGGTGCAATAGTTCACGTTGTCTTAAAATCTATTAAGATTTTTTTAATGTAAATAACAGCACAGTGGCAATATATCTACCGTCAGAAGTGCATTAATTTGCCAGCAGTGTTTAGCAGTTTTTTCTGGGTTTTGACAGATTTTTTTTTCATAGATAGCTTGCAAGTTGCTAAGGAAAAAAAACAAGTACAAAGCATGGATTCAAAAGAAACTTAAAAATATGTAGACAATGTCATTTGCAATTCACATTTGAGCACTGACAAGTAGTGATTTCCTCAAATCAAAGAATTCACCAGTATCATGAGTATTCAGGACTTTCTTTTTCCTTAGTCCCTATATTAGCATACTAAAATTGTGAAAGATGTGGGCCATGTTGCATAATGACAAAAGTCACCAGTCTCCATCTTCTCAAAATAAACCTCCACTGAATCGCAAATGACACTTACTGTTGAACACATAATACATTTAATATCTCTGCCTTTAAATTTCTGACGAACTTCTACAGCCTTGCATGTGTTTTTACCAGGAGCTACAACTCTGAAGTAAACTCTGCATTGTAAACTCTGTATTTAAAGTACATCTCTGATTCAGAGATACATTTACGATAACCAATTGCTAACCATAATAAAGTATCACTGTGTTACAATGGTCATATCATTTTTTTAACCAGATAGTAATGGGTTGACCTTCTCAATCATTTGTGCTACCTATTGCACAGGCCAGCTATATCTCTGGATTGAATCATAGGCAGTAAGTTAGAGAATTATTGTTCAAAGTGACATGATATATGTGATTTGATAAGATACAAAATGTCTGGCAGCTATTTGCTTAAGAATAGGAAAAAAAAGATTAGGTTTGCTTCCTTCCATTAAGCAAATGTTACAAGATTTAATTTTGTAGGAAAAATGAAATGAATACTTAGACATATTCATTAATTATTTCACATGATAAGAAAAGTAACATTCTTGATACTCAATTACCATCATACTTGTTTGAAAGAAAGAGTATGGTTCATATTGGGTCTATTTAGGTGGGGTTTTTTTAGGCTAAGAGCGACAAAATTAACCTGTAATACATAAAGTATGCTTGTGTGGAAAAATGGTCTAGTTAACAGTGTGAAGTCAAATGAAAAATCACCATGGAAGAAGTGACTTTGGTGCTTGGTATCCTGTGTTTCCTCCAGCACAAGGTGTAATTGACCTACTGTGCTGGTTTCATTACACAATGGAAAGCTTGCAGGACGTCAGCCAGCAAAACTGGGATTCATCATAACTGAGCAAGTGGAAAGCTTGTCAAAAACCAAATGAAATGGTTTGGGCTTGACTCTTACTGATGGGTTTTATTTCAGAAAACAAAATACCTGCTCATTTTAACTAGGGTTTCTGCCTGAAACATGGGGCTTACACATAAAGCTGTGTGGTAGGAAATAAAAGTTCAGTGGAGTGTTCATGAGGAAATGGTATTTGATAGAAAAGGAGGAGGGACACTGTGGGCAACACAAAGATTGCAGGGACTTGTGTGGAGTGTTGATGGAAGAACTACATCCAAAAGATGATCTGGAAATCATTGGAGACAAGATGAAACATTTTGTAGGAGTTGTTTCACTTTCATCAAGCTGCTAAATTTGCTAAGACTGTACATCTGCACAATTCAAGTAGCAGAACTAATTAAGTTTTTTGTATGTGGCTGCGTATTTCTAAGGCTTTTTTCATTCTTATGTGAGAAAGTGCGAAGTGCTAATGATTGTGATGATGAGAGGACCACTTTCCAAATTTTGAACAAAATAGTTTTATTCTGGTGACTGCTAATTGAGTGGGGACCTATTCTTGGTCTCTGCCATTATATTTCCAAAAGTTTTCCCTGTTGCATCGTGTTATTCATTTGGGACCACATTACAAAGCGTTGATTCAGTATATTTTCAGACTTGACACTGCATTATAAAGCTATTTTCCAGCACAAAATATTTAGTACAAAACCAGCAAAGAGAGCTTTATTTAATGGATTGTACAAAGCATTTAATTGGTTTTGAAAAGCATGTGGCTACTGAATCTGGAATTACTTGCAAATATATATTTCTTGGTCTTTTGGGGTATTTATCTACTTTTAATAAGAAGTGGTTTATTAATTATTCAGTCTCTTTCCAGAAAGTCAGTCTTTTGCTCTTCAAAGGTTAAAGATTAAAGAAAAAATGCTGGAGGCAAAATTATACAGAAGTTCTTTTGTAGCCCAGAAAAATAAAAGCCTTGATTTAAGCACTACTGAAAAAGTTTCTGAAGTTGATTTTTTTTATATATACAGCTTTATTTGAAATATGTTGGTATTTAGCCAGGCAGAACTGAATGCAACAAGAACTTCTGCCTCAGCCTCCTTGGCCTTCCTCAGTAAGGCCAGAGCACTGCGGCCCCTGAACTCACAGACAGCAATTGTACAGTGCTGTCTTACTTCCTTCCACTTGGCACGTCAGTGGCTAAATTTCTTTTTCATAGGAAAAGTCTGTGTTATTCTGCAGTGACATTATCACAAGTGAAGCAAAAAATAAAATGTATTTGCTGGTCCAGCAAATAATCCACTTTCACATATTTGAGCCATTATTTCAAAAACAACATTTCTATAGGTATGTCTTTGCAAGTAGATGCATGTTTAATCTTCCTTGCTACCAGCCAGATGCAGTCCAGCCCTGACCTAAGTCCATGGTATTGTGTTGGTGCAGCTAAAAGATCCAGCTTTGAGGAGGTTTTATTTCCTGAGGCTCAGTGCTGCGTGTACTGAAGGACACAGTTTGTTCTCTGCGGCTGGCTTGATTCCAGCTAGCTGAGAGCTGCAGCTCAGGCTTGCAGGTGCCAGCACACAGTGCTATCAACTTCCTGAAGTGAAAGAGTTTTCAAATTGCAGTGCATGATTCTATTTGCCACCATTTTGAAAATAAGGTTTTGTGGTAGGCCACAGCAATGCTCCCCTCACTGAGTCACATTTACCAGCACCCCACTTGCATCCTTTTATGCTGATTAGTTTCATAGGTTTTCTAAGATCATGAGATGGGTAGTTTTTTGCAACATCAATGTAAAATACTTTTAAAGGTAGTCAGTTACTGTCTTACAGTTAGGACATCTTTCCTAATATCACTTAGCTTTCAGTACATTTTGATCATATGCACAGTTCCCTGTTCCTGTTGTTCCCTGTATTACACACCTGTGTTGTCTGTAGGTTTTTAAAATATCTTTACAACACCAAGGATTGCAATATATGCTGTACAAACATTAAGGCAATTTTTCTTTTAATTTATTTTTCCAGGATGTCTAAATATAGAAGAACTCCATAAAGCATTTGAATCTTATTTTAATCTTCATCTTAAATTCCGCATTCGCTCTGATATTCCAGGATGGAGGCAGTCTGATTTTTTTAGCCTTTCTTTTTTAATTTTATTTCCCAGTGTTTTCCAGTTGTGCATGCTTATGCAAAATATTTCTACTTGTTTTGATGTGCTCCTTGATGCACCTAGAGCTGCTTCATTTCAGTCTCCTGCAAAATGCAGATGAATTGATAAAAACCTCTGAAGTGCTAGAGCAGTAGGGGTGAAATGAAACAAAAATAACTTTTTGACCACATACTGGCAGGGAGTAGTGCACAGCCAATACGTTAGCCTTGTCCAATGCTAAGTGTAAATTTGTCCTTTCTTGTTTATGAAAGAAAACATTTGTATTTCTCAGGATAACCTCTGTTTATAGAGGATGCAATTGTTATTTGCCACAGAACATACACAGTTAAAATATCCTGATATTAAAATATCCTGATATCCTGACTCAATTTATTCTCTTCTCTTGTCTAAGTTGGTCTTTGTGATGTCATTTATTGTGAGTGTTTTGTGGTGATCTATTTTTCATCAGTAAAGAACCAGGTGTTAGACTTTGTTCTACGGTTTAGGTTATGTTTATATCTTTAGGAAAATAAGGGTGCTGATTCTGTGTTTGTAAGGTTAGAGTGGCCAGCCAGGCAATATGCTTGTGGACAAGTCCCAGAAAAATCTAGTTTTGCATGGTTTGGAGGCAGACTAACCAGCCAGACAGCACAAACGTTTAGTTGAAAGAACTCATTAAATAAAACAGAAAAAATTTTATTAGTGGCTACTGGACAAGTATGAGCTACTACTCTAGGTTTGTAATAGAAATAATATTTGTGTTGTCGTCTTGGTGACTGTTAACCTTTCATGTATAGGTACAAGCTGTTCTAAGCAAATGGCACATGCATCAGCTCATGTTCTGCTCAGTGTAAATCAGTAGTGAGAGGTACATTGTCCCAGGTTTTCTGCAGTGCCTCATTTCTTGTAGAACATGAAGTTAAAATTGGAACTTCAGTTTTAACCTTTGAGAAACATTTATATTCTGCATTTCTGAACTGTGTCAGTCAATTTTGATCTGTTTGCAGTCATTCTGTTAAATCACCATGAAATAGTTCAAAATATTAATTTACCTACGATATTAAGTCAAATACTACATACCTTTCGAAAAAATGTTTTTTCTCCTTAACAGCCATAACTTTCAAGAGAATCTTCTCCAACTTCCCTGTAGCTCTCCTTTTTCCACTGTTTCTGCCAATACTCTACTTAATTCATACACAAGTTAGCTAGAAACAGTAGAGAATGCATGCCATCTTAGACAGAAACTGGAAGTCTGAAAGAGTTCAAGCTAGATATTATTATTAATATCATTTTCACAGTCACAATCAGTAATATTTTTAAATGTTCTGAATCATTAGCTCCTGTGTACAGTGTTCTCCGTACTAAGAAATGAAATAAAGCATGAAAGACAAGTCACCATAAATCAGTAGGTTATTGTTAGCTAGATGCGTAATGTAGGTCACCATAAGCTCCACTTTTCCATTTACCATCTGCAGATTTGAACATCTTTTTGGCTTGTAAGATTTCTTTTTACAAGATCTATGGAAAATGCAGCAAGCTACCTTTAAATACATTAATTATTTGTAAGTTAAATTTACATTGCTTATCATGACCCTTACTTTAATGCAAAAACATTTTGCTCATGATGTTTCCAAGCACATGGAAGACAGAGAAGGCCATGCAGTACATTTGCATATTAAAATATGCCACACAGTTTGTGTATGAGGTCAAACTTCAAAGCATCTGACTCCTGGCTAAGATGGAGATAAGAGAGCAAAAGGACAGCCATACTGGATCAAATCAAGATGGTGTTTTGTCCAGAATCATGTCTGCAGAAGTACATGTAAGCCGATAGCTACAGACAAAAAGTAACCAAGCAAGCATATGTAATGTTCCTCTTCCAGTTTCCAAGTATCTCCAGCTAAGGGGATTTCCTGAACCGGATGTGCATTCTCTGTGGGTGGTAAACTGCGGTGGTTTTGTCTTCCATTGAGTTATGCCATTCAGATGCCCATTGAGCATGTTACATTTAGCCTCCAAAACATTATTTATCGACAAGGTCTACAGATCTTTTCTGCTGTATGGAGTCACCACCTCATTTTTATTTCTGACCAGTCTGGCCCATCTAGCTTTTTTTGGTTCCTCTAGCTTTATTTTTTTAGAAGAAAGCATTGTTATTGTTAATTCTAATTTGGCCTCGTTCAGAAGCATGAGGATTTGGGTGTCTGGTAGCAAATAGCTGGCATTTTTTATTCCTCTTCTAGTTTGCTTGTTTTAGCATTTTGTATTTTCAGCTGTTTTAACTATGAGGATTAGAAATGCATGCATTAAAATTATGAGATTTGAGAATGTTACATAACCGATTCAGGAAGCTTCAAGACCATTTCTTTTAATGACTACAGAGTAAAAATCAATAGTTGTCAATACTACATCACTGTGATGAAACTCCTTGTCTATCAGCAGATGATAAAATGATGGTGGAGGATATCATGATGAAGTGAACAGAGCACAGAGTGCACATGTGACCTTTAGCTGCTTCAGGAGAAAGCAAATGTGCTGGAATTTGTGGCCTTTAGTATTTCATATCATGATGTGTGTTGAACATCATCCTAAAGTGAGAAAGGGGAAGAGCATGTCTCTAAAGACCTCTAGAAGGATGTTCTGTCCATCTTGTTCAGAGGCTGAAGTGAACAGACTTCTGGGGATCACTAAGAGAGAAGTTGACATGGGTAGAATTTGCTTCTACCTTTCTTCTTGAACTAAATAATGAACCTAGTAACTTTAGCAGGTGACTCATTAGTACTGTTTCATTGTCTAGAAGGTTGACCGTGAGTCTAAATGACACAGTTGCACTCCCTAATATGGTTTGGAAAGTAATAATAGCAATTGTTTTTACTCTGAAATGTAACAAAAGAAGATTTGAACTGGTGATAACTTGACTGAATTCCTAAAAATTGTGTTTGTTCATTTTAATTATACTTGAATGACTGAGGATAGGGGAGGAAAACGCCTATTGCACATGAACAGGCATAGCAGAATTTCTTTAAGCATAAATGTTTAAGGAAGCCAAAATTATTTTCCAACAAATTATTTCGCATCAGGCGGTCTACAGTTAATTTTTTCTTATCACTTGCAATGAATATTTTCTGAAGAGCTAATCTCTGTTTTGGTTTTTTTCACTTCTTTATATTTCCTGACTTTGACTGAACGAAGAAAAACTAAAATAACACAAATTAAACTTTTCCTTTTTTTGCTATCCAGTGAAACTGGAAATACCTACTGAATGACAAATGGTCTTCTGTGATAATTTTACTGCTTTAAGCAGGAAGTAAGATGCTGAGAGAGACAGATTAGCATTGGCCACTTGGGAGCATAATTATAGTAACAAGCTTTCCATGAGAATTTTGTCAACTCAATGGTAAATAACACAGATGTGTTTTAGTAACTGGACGTTATTTAGCTGCTTTGACATGCAGCAAGTATTGGGCATTTGGGTGTTTTTATGTAACTATTAAATGTCAGCAAATGATCATGAAATGCTTCTCTAAAATTAAATGAAACCTGTATATATTTGTTGTTTTAAGCCATCTTAAAGTTCTACAAATTCACCTAGTTTTTGACTCTTTTGAATTAAGTATACAGCTCTGCAGCAGCAGAGTCAGTGGTTACTTTTGAAACTGACTTACAGGACAAAGATGGAAGACATCACTATAAGAAATAGTAAATAAAGACAAAATAAATAGCCTTATTTTTATATAGAATTAGTGTTTTTTCGCTTCTCAATAAGCCTTGCAGTTGGTTATAGGTATCACTTCAAACTAGATTTTTATCCCATCTATCAGATTTTTCTGAAACTTGCTGTACAGTCAAACTTCTGCAGTATCTTCCTTGACGATGATCACTGAACTTTAGGGTATGAGAAATCAGTCATAAGAAGCATTTGCTCTCTTGACTGATCTCTTCGTAGTCCAATAGCACCATTGTATGGCAACTTTTCCTAAATGCACAAGTATCAGAGTTCTGCAAGTAATCACATATAGGTACTATGGAGATCAGCATATGATTGCGTAGAAAATTTATTTTATTCTTTTCTAAAAATAAATGGTTTACAGGAATTAAGAGAAAATTATATCCTTTTTTTCTCTAATATAAATTAAAATTAAATACATCTGAAAGCCTTTCCTCATTCTTCTCCTAAGTGTTTTTTTCTGAAAAGTGTTAAAAATTAGTTAATTCTCAATTTAAGTAACCTTACTAACTACTTCCTTGAATGAGGGAAGAAACATTTTGTGTTAAATTCTTGCATTAGAAATGAATGGAGCTAAAAGGAATAACTAAACCAAACTAAATAAATAACTAAAAAGTTATTTATTCTTAAAGGTGATAATGTTTTACTTACTGTCATTTGAATTGTGATTTTAAAATGAGTGATGGAATTTAAAAAATATGTTTTGGATACAGAAGTCCAGTTGCTAACAACTCTGAATTTACCTATGGTTGTGTACTTATGTGTGAGGAAGTATGTTTTAAACCTCTTACAAGCTTTGGTATGTAAGCCCCAAATGCCATTTTCAATAGGTCTTGTACCTTCCATTAAGTCATAATTGATCCTTGATTTGAGGTATTTGGGTTTATTTGTACCGCTACATATTAATTTTTTTTTAAATACTAATTTTTTTTAAAGCTCTCTTTCACCTTGTTTGCACTTCCAATGTTGATGTGAAAAATGCACTGACCTTCAGTGGGCCTCTGGAAGACATGTTCGGGTATACAGTACAACAGTATGAAAATGAGGAAGGGAAATGGTAAGCTCTTTTTTGTTTTTTTAAATTAACACTCCAAATTATCAAGTATTCAGTGACTATGGGGCTGTACTTTTATTTTCAAGTTATGGTTAGATTCTGTCAGGCATATTTCCTAAAAATTATGCACAGTCCTGAGGAAACCTGGAAAGACTGGGAGACAGAAAGACCCATATGTATACCTACAATTATCTCCTCAAATGCATATATGACTTCACAAAATGGGTAAGTTCCCTCATTGAAGGAGCTGAGAAAGTACTGTGTTTTGCCTGAGCTCTGTTTTTTGCATTTACCAAATGAAATCTTAATCTTTTCCTTCTGGTAGTGTATTCACAGTGAAATTATTCCTGTTTTACCTAAATAATCTGTATTATGTGTTGTTTTCTAAAGTTTCCCATCAGGGGTTTTTTGAACTGAGTTTTTTTACTCAGTTGGTTGGAAGATTTACCTGTCAAAATATTAATTAGTACAGTACTCCCTCTGCTTTCCCTTTTGGAAGGCTAACTTTGTCTTGCAACTGGTAATATATTTGCATTTGGGATTGGCGCCTTTATCTTAACCTCTCTTTTCCTTCCTGTTGTTCTAAGTAGAGGTTGTATTTTGGCATGCTCACTCATATCATTGCTTCTTGGTCATTTGATAAACACCTGCCCATGCTTTTCCCTTGTTAAAACAAACCCCAGAGGCTAATGACTGGGCTGGAGGACTGAAATAACAATTGCATGGTAAAAGGTTTGGGAATGAGATCTCCGTCATTCTTTGCAGATGGCTCTGGTTTTCTCAGAGCTTTTTCAATAATTCTTGGTAAACCCAGAGACTCCTGCAGGCGTGTAGGAATGACAGGCAGGAGGAGGCTGTGTGGCAGCCAGGCCATAGTGTTCTGCAGTGCAATCCCACTTCAAGTGCTGGGTCTGCCAGAGTCTGAGAGTCTGACCACCACTGCAACACTGTGCACAGAGAAATGAAATTAAACAGCCTGCTTTTGAATGTGTTAGTTCTTGATTGCCTTAATTGTAGGATGTTTAAATATGTATTTGTATGAGGGTCGTGAGAGAATAAGAATAATGACCTTCTTTGAGCTAATTTAGACCTTCAGGAAGCAGAATCCATTCTAAAAGCTGGGATTTTGTGAAGTAAGCTGTATTGTTGTAAACTGTCCTGAAACCTTTCGAAAGCAAACAATAATATGAGCTGGAAATGGCAGCTCAACTAGTAGCCAGGCAGTGATATAAACTAATGTGCTAGATCTGAATGTCTCTGAAATTGAACTCCAGAGATCCTATAAATTTTCAAGCTTTCAGCATATCAGTATTTAAAGCAGAAAATCTGTAAAGCTGATAGTTAAAAATATACAAAACAGCCTTGAGAGGATTTTTCTACTGCTAAAATGCCACCTGTATGGCACAGCTATAGCTTTCCAGCAACAGATGGTCTCTGAACCTAACTGCAGCTGTTTCTCAGTAAAACTGGGACCCTTAAAAATCTGAGATTCCCTTATGCAAAAAGAAAAAACAGCCTTTCAGACCATGTACCACTCTTCGTGGAGCTCTTTCTTTCTGAGAAAGTAACAGCACAGAGGCCTGAACCTGATGACCATTGATCACTTCCCAGGGGATGTCAGGCACACTCAGATTCTCTCCATTTTAAAAGTTTGAAATTTCTTTTAGCAACGTTTTTTATTACTGAGATGGAAGAACATGTATTTTACAGTGCTGCTCCACATTATTTAAAACTAAATTCTTCCTCTGAGTGCTCATGAGCCTCTCCTTCGGCATTTGGTCTCTGAGCATTGAAAATAGGTTTTCATCTAAGATCGTGTAAGGATCGAGGACATATTAAATAAAGCATATCTTTCCTTCTGTATTACTTCCAATACTTGTCATCCACCCAACTGTATTGCTTTTATTTTCCACTGGATTTTTAAAAAATGTTGTTCTATTCCATAATTGGGCATATAGGCACATTTCCTTTCCTTGTCATTATTATTTCTTTTGCATCTGAACTGGTATAATAGATGCTTTTCTTTTTGTCCCTCCTGTACTGCTCGTGTGGAGCTTGCTGCACCTGTGCTCTCCCTGTAAGTTTTGTTTGCTGACTTTTGTGTCTTGTTAGAAAGAAGTCATATCAGGTAACATTTCATTTGCAGGGTACTTATTGGTTCACCACTAGTTGGCCAACCTGAGAAAAGAACAGGCGATGTCTACAAATGCCCTGTAGGAAGGGACAGCCCATCACCCTGCACAAAACTGAACTTACCAGGTATGCAAGGAAATAAGGCTGTGACATATGGAGGAATAATAGAGATCAGATCTTAGGAGATTTTTAGCTAGTAAGTATGCATTAGAAATGTTTTTCTAGTGAAAATTTACTTGAGCATCCAGAGCTAAATGTAAAAGAAGTTGAGTGTGTAACATTAAAAATAGTTTTATTTTAAGGCTTCTCACTGTCCTGTGGGAAACATGCTCATAATTTTAGAATGAGCATGTGGTTGTGTTATCAAGACTTTGTTATGACTGACATTAATTGGCTGTGGTTGGCAGTCCTGACGATCAAGCCAGAAAGGTCTTGGAGCATAATTTCATGGATTACCCTTTCCAAAGCTCTCTGAAGCCAAGAGCCTTCAAAATGCCATCAGTAAGCTTTTGATGAAAATGTAACTAGGCTGATGCATCTTAATATGACATAGGTAAATATTAATGATTTTCTTGCTCAAGTCAAGAGATACCTGATGTAGACTGGAAGGAAATTCCTGTTAATATGAACTTCACGAAGTATACCTGTTGTGATATTTTTTATCTCCCTGTGTTCCTTGAAAACCTAAATGTCAGTAATGTAACATAACAGTAACAAATAAAAACGCTATTAAGTCAGCCATAGCAAGACAAGGTAAAAAATGCATGTTTTTTTTTCCTAATTAACAAAACTCTGTGCATAGTAGTATCTTGTTTTCATTGTGCTGTTATTTTTACTTTTTTTTTCTTTTCTTGCGGTTCAAGAAAACTATTTGAGACAGCAACCCAGACAAATTTTCTGGGATAAAAGCCAGTCTCAGAAATTTTTCTTGATTGCTGCAATTGAAGAAGGAGGGGGAAGGGTGCTAAAATATTTGATGAAACCAGTGTCAGTCTGGGTTTTATTTTAGAAGCTGGAAGCTCTATACTAGGGGATATATAATTTAACATTTTGTTTTCATGTTCCCAAATACTTAACATTTTAATCTATTTATAGCTTCTACATCAGTTCCTAATGTTGTGGAAGTAAAAGAAAACATGACTCTTGGAACAACCTTAGTGACTAACCCAAAAGGAGGGTTTCTGGTAAGAAAGGACCTTCTGCTAATTTTAAAATTCTGGTTTTTTCTCGGGTATCATAACAAAAACATTTCACCCTTTTTCATTTTTTAAAGGCATGTGGACCACTTTATGCTTATAAATGTGGACGTTTGCATTACACAACTGGAGTTTGTTCTAATGTCAGCTCCACTTTTGAAACTGTTGAGGCCATTGCTCCGTCAGTGCAAGGTATGCATGCCACAGGAATTTTCCTGTGTGTCCAAAAATAAGAAGTGCCAAACAAGACAAATGTATACACATAGGCATACCAAAAAAATGAACTGCTTAACTTAGCTACCAGCATTACCAAGTTAAGTAAATGTTTTCATTGTCCGTATATAACCTAAATTCTTCCTACTTTTGGAATTTATCTCAGTATAAACAATCATTACAGTGCTATGTAACATCCAAACACAATTGCTAAAAATAGTTGCTTATGTTTTTAACTTATGGCCAAAAGACTCCTTTTAAATAATGACATCATATTGAGACCTAATACAAACCCAGCTTTTAGTAACATACATACAAATCTTAAAGATCTGGTCCTTTGAAAAAATTGTAGGAGAGTAGATTGACATTGAAGAAGGTAAGGGGTCACTGGTAAATACTCCAGGTATGTGATCTCCTCCCATCCTTAAATTTCTGCTCCCAAGAAAGCCTCTTCCTGATAAAGAGAACACAAGCCATGGGAAATACAATGCTAAAGTTGAAGAATGATAGTTGGCATCAAACATGTCAGTTCAGCTACATTGCAGAAGGGTATACGTTTGTTACGAATTACAAAAGTATCCAGAGCTGTGAGATAAGTCTGATCTTTGTTAGTGTCAATTCTTACGTGACAATTTGTGTTGCAGAGTGTAAAACCCAGTTGGACATCGTCATAGTCCTTGATGGGTCCAACAGCATTTATCCATGGGAGAGTGTCACAGGCTTTCTGAACAGCCTCCTGAGAAACATGGATATAGGTCCTCAGCAAACACAGGTAACATGGTAGATATTTTATGGGATTTTTTATTTGAGAGGAAAAAACAATTTACAGGAAATGATATAATAGTGTCATCTACAATTCTTGGACCTCTTCAATTCCAAGAACTTACAGCAGCAGGATACTAAAGCAGAATAGCTGAAACCACAACTAAGTCAGTACTCAGTCATCAAGCAGCAATGTCAGGAAGACTGTCCCTCCCCCCACTGCTCAAGCAGTCTGAAGAAACTAACTTTCTAACCTAGAGACAAAAGTTAAGTGTATTACGTGAGGCTGCTTGAACACTGTCCTTTCCCACTTCCTTCCTCTCCGCAGCCCCTTCTTGTCTTCCTTTGTACTTCATTGCACAAAGGTCGTTTCTGCTCTTCCGAAGCACACATGCGCGGTTTGGACAGCCTTTGATTGTAAGCTTTTTGGAGCAGTGTTCTTAGCACTGTGGAACATTGGGCATACAGCTTTTAAACCTTGAAATCATAATTAACAAGTGGCTGTTTAGCTCCGTGTTATTAATGGCAGAAGCTGCATTTATATAATGAGTGGAGAGGGCCAAATTCCCAGCTGCTATAAATCAGTGCAGTTCCATCAGAATTAATGGAGCTACGACCAATTACCCCCCTGAGGATCTGGCATATGTCCCACAGGCTGCTGAACAGATTATGTAAATATCAGTTCTAAGAGAACTCTGGGAAGGGGGAAACATTGACTCTGGGATACATATTAACACAAAAAGCTTATTAACATCAAGAGAAGAAACTGTTTCTTCATTTCCTTTCTCTATTTTCCTCCTCCCCAAATCAAGGATTTTCCAACTGCTACAGGCAGTTTTGCAGCTTCGGGTATGCTCCTGACATTCAGCTCCTGCCTTTACAACAGAGACTGTGAGAAGATGTGAAGGATACATCTGTGTGCAGAGAGTATTACCCCCATAATTTTCCATGTTAATTGGGGTTTTCAAGTTGCCAGCCGGGTCCTCTGTTGGTTACACTGAATACTGGCTGATAAACTAACTTATAAACTGTCAGCTTCACAATATATCCTGTTATTTTAAACACATTGTTCTTTAGATATTGTGAGGAAGAAGGAAAAGCACTTTGTCAAATTTAGCAGAAAGGAAAAAATTCTTTTTGTTCCCTTAAACAGATGATTACGCAAACATATACCATCTTAAAATACTTAAATCTGAACTTCCCAGTATGGGGAAATGGCTGCATGGAAATCATCACTGCCTTCTGCCCAAAGGTCTTCATGGGAGTGGTCTGCAGGACAACCAACTCTACTGCACCCTCACTTTTCTTCCTCACCCAGCAACTCCTAAATTTTTACAATGCCACACCTCTGTTATGTTCAGTTTTGGAATACTGCCTCATCTGTGTGGCTCAGCTCATGCACAAAAGGTCCCTGGCTGGCCTGCACGCCGGCAGCCTCTCATCTCCACCTACAAAATCCCTTGTGCCCACAGTTTGGCATAGCTACACCTCTTCTCACACGTACACATATTCACTTGGGAACGTCAGCTTTGGCATCTGGTTGCTACAGGGCAGAAACATTTGAGAGGGAGATAAGAATGGGATAAGGAGGAGAGAGCCTGAAAAACTGGAAATGGACGACAAAAGCTTGGTGGAATTCTCTCAGTCCCTCTAACCTTCCTCCTTCCCCAGAACATATTTTATTCTTCTCCTCTCCTCTGACCCCCCTGCTTGGGAACCCAGGCACACCTGAAGTTAGTAATGAGTTTATACTCTGTCCCCCACCCACACTCTCTCCTTTCTCAGAAAAAATGTTTAAATGACTATACAATGGGGAAGACGAGAAACAACAAAGCAGACTTATTTATCCCCTCTCTTCTGGGAGCACAGAAGAGAAGCATAGGAACAATACTTACTTTCTGTCTGTTTAAATTGATTTTTCCATTTTAATTTTTTATTACTGAGCATGTAGAAATCAGTGGACTTTCACTGACTTAAGATTGTTTTTCACAGGAAAGGAATGAGGTGATTACAGAATAACTCCTTAGTAGGTTGGGTGTGACTTGTTCAAAACTGTGTTTTGATTAGAGGCTTTTGAGATTTTTTTTTCCCACTTACCCCCTCCATGAACAATGGTCATTAGATTTGTAACACGTCAGGAGAGAAATTGCTCAGTGTCCCACGTTTGGCAGACTTGAAAATGAAAGCCTGAAGTTTCAGATGCAGAAAGTCAAAGTTTATGGTGGCTTTTTTTTCCCAGTATTTCCTTCCCTTCTTCTTTCCCTTCTCCAAATAATCTACAACAGCATAGTGATGATTAAGCTGCATATCCTGAGTTTTAGGATAAAAGAAGTAAATGGAAACTGATGATAGAAAAGTGGCAAAACAAGGAGGATTTATGTAGAAATAGTAGAAGTAGGAACAAAATCGAAATATTTCTCTTGGCCTTTTTTTGCCTCATTTTTAACTTTTGTGGAGATAATTATCTTTTTAATATGAAGGGGTAGGTTTTTCAATCATTTACATATGAGCAACTTTCTGTGGATTTCTCTCAAAAGAGAAAGCAGAATACTTGACTAAGTTCAATTCTAGCTTTAAAGCTGTACTGGAAAGGCCTTCGGAAATCTTCAGAAATCTTCTTCTATTTTTACGTTAATATATGACATAGGCAGTTATAGATGTTTGGCCTGTACTTTATTGTGTCTCCAAAGGGACAGTATCACTACATTAATAAGTCATATCTTACGATTTGTTTTGTCTTCAGAAGAACAGAAGTGTAATTAAGAGGTATTACAAAGATTAAAGATGTAGAAAGTTCTTTGCAAGAGTTTACAAGTAACTTGTATCTTGAAGTAAACAAAATGTGGGAGAATTTTTTTTTTTTTTTTTGGTTCAGGTATCTTTCTGCATATCAGATATGGTTTCGCGTACCAAATGGTTTCCCTTTCATTTTGTTATTTTAGTTGTTGGTGGTTTTTGTCAAATTGATTAGCTTAATAATTTATTGGGAAAGCCAGAATGCACTTTACAAATAAGGGTCTGTATTCATTTATAAGACAACAATAAATGGTAGCCCTGAGAACTGCTTTGTTCTGAAGTAGAACAGTCCATCACTTGCCTGTTCTCTTGTACAACACTTTTCACAGGAACTGGGGACAATTAAAGAATTATTCCCTTGTGTAATGTAAAAGCCATGGAATGCTAGGGAAGGGAACATAAGCTTAAGAATTACAAGAATGTTCAATAGATCATGGTCTGTAATGCTGGGAAAAATAATAGTTTCTCTGGAGTAGAGCAGAATTACTTCTGTCTAGTACTACTGCATTTTCCAGATATAAATTAAACAAGCAAATCAAAACATATGATGCCTATAAGCATCATTCTTAGGGGCTTGCTGAAGTCCCATAAAGGTGCATTTTCATCACGTAGATGTGCACTTGCAGTTTTCCGTAAGATGAAAAGGCTGCAAAAGGTCAAACCTTCATTGCTATCTAATAGAATATAATTCTAATTTTGCAAGGTAGACTTCACTCTGTGATCCTGTAGGAGACTGGAACATGAAGCCTAGTAGCATTTTCTCAGAGGCTTTTTCTTACCTTTTATTGAGGAATGGTGCATCTTTGGTGCCATGGAATATGTAGAACATGATTAGTGTTTTCAAAGCTAGTGCTAAGGAAGGGTCCCACAAGACAGTTGTATCCCATAAGATAACCACATGCCCCCCTTCCTTCCTGATTTACAAGCTATGCAGCCCAGTGCAGTTTTCAGACTCAGATGTTCTTCCCATTCACTTCCTGAGAAGGAAATGCTCAAAATGTGTACTTGCTGTGATCATGGACGTTTCCTTTCAAACAGGAAATGATACAACTCAATGTCAGCCTGTAATCTTTTTTTAGGAAGATGACAACACCGACATGGGTCTCTAGAATCATGAAAGAGTGGCAGATGCTTTTTACACTGGCAGCAGTCAGTAGATGGTTTTGGTTTTGGTACCTCAAAAGCTGAATAGAAGGAGCCATGGATCCACACCAACAAGCTCCCCAGCATACTATAGTGTCTGGCTACACTTGGTGCATGGCCCTGGAATTCTTAAGCCATTACTCCTCCTCCAAAAAATCAAGCAGGATGCAAATCTCTCGTTTGTCACCAGTTAACAGCAACCTTTTTAAAAGACTAACAGCATCGAATTCAGATAACGCTGTACATCATTTTGAGTGCATGCCACAAAATAGTTGCCTTGGAGGAAACAGGTGAAAAATTTCGTCTTTGGCTTGTGATTTATACAGTGCCACATGAGTGCTCTGAGTGATGATACAAAGCATGTGCCCTGGTTGGTTCTGTAAACACTACACAGGGTTAATAGGCTGCTGCTCACAGGAGCATTGCAGCCTCTGCATTCTCTCTGCTGCAGATGGAAGGGGGCATACCTCCAAGAGACAAGTATCTGAAAGGCAGCAACTTGTCCTAACTTTGAACTTACATCAGTCCTTCCAGAGTTGACTGTATTTTCAAAAGGATATGGAAATTCAGTGGGATAGATTTTGCTATCACATTCCATTGTAATTATAGTCCCATAATCATATGTAACTAGCATTTCATAATGATCATGTTATTGATGTTTACTGTGAAATATTTATCCAGTTCTAACCCTTCTGCTGCAAGCAAACAAATATGATGCAGAATCTGAGACGCTATGAAAGTACCTGAAACAAAAATCTCTAAAGCAATTGTAAAGTACATAGTAAGCCACTTCTAAAATAATATGATGGTAAAAACATCCCAGAGGTCTTATTGATCTTCAGTACCTTAATGCTAGAGTGCTTTTAATAATAGATGAGTGAGACATAAATGCCATGTAATACTGCATTATCCTAAATAACACCTATAAATTGCCATGTGTAACATAAAATTGAAATATGCTAATGGAACATTGTGTGGTTTCTTCCCAGCAAAAGCTGTCAGGAACCTGCCAAAATATTAAAACTGACAGAGATGAATGAGAGAAATTAATTAATATTTAAGAATATGGCTTGTCTTTTTATTCCGCTCTTGGTTTTGCAGCAGGTTCCCTCCGGCATTTTGTGGTTATTGCACAATCTCATGATCTTCTGCACAAAGACTTGTCCTGCTAAGGTCATCTACAGACTTTATATTACCCTCCCCCAGTCCCAAAGCCACCGTTTCCTTCATGTTTTACCCTCTGATACCTGTCAGGTGATACTTTGACTTACCTCCTGCTGGGAGAATGTCCATGTCATGGATGTCCTTGCTGTCTTCATCAAGATAAGAGTAATTGGGTCTTCCTGTTTCTAGGCTCAGTTTAGCGTAAATAAACTACTGGGTTTCGGAATATTATATTTGAGTGGAATGAAGAGAGTTGTGAGTGAGCCATGGCCTTGTATACTATAAGAAAAACAGTTTTGAGGGGTTGAGACTGGTGGCTGGGGCATTGGTCTGCCTTGGCCTAGAGGAGAGCAGACCTCCCGTCCAGATTGCCTCAAGCCAGGAAGACCAAGGACTTGAGACAGCTTTTGGCTTTATTCCAGTTTTTAATAAAAGCAATTTAGAAACTTAAAAATGTTTCATGAGACTGTCATCTAGCTAGTCTTGCTCGAACACATATAGGTGTTTCATACTGAGGGAAACACAGTTCAATTCCTCTCCTGGCTGTAGGTACAAACAGAAATTAACCCCACTGCAGGAAACACTGTGATATTTTCTATAAGTGTAGTTAATTTTTAACATGAACTGTGTGTTTCAGGTTGGAATTGTTCAGTATGGACAGACTGTAGTCCATGAATTTTTCCTGAATACATACTCGACAACGGAAGATGTGATGGCTGCAGCCTTGAGAATACGCCAGCGGGGTGGCACGCAAACCATGACAGCCCTGGGAATAGACACGGCCAGGTACCTGCACAAGAGGGTGTCCCCCTGTTTCCTGGGGAAAACAAGCACAGGCAGGGTGGTGATTCTGATTTTATGTGTTAATCACATGTAGTGGCTAACATCTGAGTTCATTTTAACTAAGCAAACATCATTTAGGAGGAAGGTGGATAAGCAGACTCTATCCGGCACCTAGAGCAATTGTGTGTGAGACTCTTGAAAGGCAGCCATCTCCTGAATAGAGGAATTAGGAAAAGATAATAGGCATGGAGCAAGGTTGTAGGCCTAAGCAAAGGGCTGACAATATCTGATGTCCACATAGAGCAGGTAGGAACTGTGTATGTAGAGGGATGAAGAAAATCAACTTTTTCAGAGGAAAAACAAAAAAATAGAATTTTTAATGTTAATTTGTTTTCATTCTGAAGTTGATTATTACAATGTTTAAGCCCACACTTGTCAGAAAGCCTGGAAGTTTTTTATTGTAAGTCTTTGAAGCTTCTTGATCACTGAGAGATTAACAATCTGTTGTAGCAAGAGCAATATTTAGAAATACTTCTTTTATGAGAAAAATTAAATCTGACTTTCATAAAACAGACAGTAAATGCAAAATCTCTCAGAAAATTTCAAACTGTACAACGTTGTCCTGATATCTTTTTTCTTTTCTGGTTTTTTTTTTTTCCATCATGAAAACATGATTTTATTCTACAAAACATTGCATTCACTCTTTCCTAACAACCATTTAGTGAAATGTGCAACATCCTTCTGATGAACATTGATTATCTGACCAAAGTTTTGTTGATGAATTCTGGTATATTAACGTTTTCCTGAGATATGAGTAGAAGCTTGAGAAGTCCGAACAAGTTTTTGAAAGCAGAGCCAGTTGAGAATTGCCAAGTACTCAGAAACCACATCTAGTTCAGAAAGCCCCTGTGTACCACAAAATGCTGCAGGCTTGTATATACAGAAACTGTCAGCAAAAGCTTCCTCTGTTCTCACAGTCATCCCCCTTTGGCCATTTTCAGCGGTAAATTTCAGCTTTCACTCATGTGGCTAGTACTAGAATTCTGTGGTATTTTTCTGAAAAGAGGAAGCCCTGCTTCCTTCTTTTTCCTCCAGAGCCCTCCTGACCAGCCTTGCCTTGTCAGGTCCAGAATCTGGGTGAACATCTGCCCAAAACCTCAGAGCCTGTTTGCCCATCTGCAACTGCAGAATTCAACTGAATGTGCCAGCCTGCCTCCACTCACCTGCAGCCTATCCGTGCCTCATCCCCAATACCCCGTGTTAATTCACATAGGTGTGCAGAGGTGTGCTGCTAGCTGAGTAAATACTTTGACCACTTGAAGAGCTGCTGTAGGCTGGAAGTAGGTGAGGGTTTTCTACATGGGGCTTTGGAAAGGGAGGGTGTTGGCTGGATCTTTTTTTAAGATGCCAAAAGCTGTTTTAAGGTGCCAGAAGTTTATTTATAGAGGGGAAGAATTTTTTGCTATCCAGCTTTGTATTTTTCTGCTATTGCTCTCAAGTAAGTGAATAATGAATGAATGCTTGTGAAACTTTGGCCATGAACTGTCATGTAAGTTCCAATTGGAGATGTTTGTATTTGTTCATGGTTAACACTAATCTCCATTTCCCGCTTCCTAGTTAATATAAAATCTTTCTGTTTGTGGTTGGATGTGCAAATATGATGCATGTGCTAAATGCTGACATCGCCTTTCTCCAAAACGCTTTATGGTCCCTTTAGGGAGGAAGCTTTTACTGAGGCTCACGGTGCACGAAGAGGAGTACAAAAAGTAATGGTTATTGTGACTGATGGGGAATCACATGACAACTACAGATTACAAGAAGTGATTGATGATTGTGAAGATGAAAACATTCAGAGATTTGCTATTGCTGTAAGTGAGATTTAATGGGAAAATTCAGAATCTTAAAAGCATGTTTCATCTTCTAAATGTAATTTCAGTTTTAGAAGTTCATTTCACAGAATCTTTATGGAAATATAATTATTTCAGAGGGGAAAAGAGGAAAAAGCTGAAAAAACCATTAAAAATTTGCTTTCTGATGTTATAGCATATAAAAAAAGCAATTTACCTGTCTTCTGGGTGATGACAGGTGTGCATCTATGTGAAGAGAACGGAGGAAGTGTTTGAGGGAGAGTTTTGTATCAAATCTATTTCGTTAAAAGCAACATTGAGCAGAGCAGACTAATACAATATTCTAAGCAACTTCTATGGGAACATTACATATTTAAAAAAAAAGAAAATGTAAACCATCAAGAAGATGCATATTCATTATGTCTGTGTTGCATGCTTGCATTCTAAAGCTGTCATTTTCATTTAAAGCAAACTAAGTAGCTGAATGAGAATAGAGGTTCATCCATATCAAGAAATACGAAAACATTAATTATAGATTTGGTGTTAATACTCCACTATACATGTGTATTTTATACACAGATCTTCTATTTTTTTTGTTGTTAATTTTGAAGGGACACTGGTTTGTTGCCTCTCCTTTGCTATTTTTATTGTTTTGCTGTCTTATTTTTGGTAAAATAAGGCAGTATGAAACCATAAAACTTAGAGAAATATACTATACTTAATTTAAAGAAAGATATAAAACAAAAGTTGAGTCCAGCGGCACACAAATTTTCAGTGGTTTTCCTCATAAAATTAGAAATAAATAAAGAAAAAGTTGTCCTTGACAGTGCAACAATTTTTAGCAATAAAATCCCTGTTTAGAACCAAATTTGAATTGCTCCAGTCAGCTGAGATGCTAGAACATGGAAATTTGTTTTTTGTCTCCCTCTCATATCAAATTTAGTGTATAGAGCCCATTTTTATATGAAAAATATGTTTGTCTGGGAATTAGAGAAGTGAGGTGTTTTTTTCTGAGGTATCCTGAATTGTTACAGCAGTGGTGTTAAAACTGCAAACCAAATCTGAAGTCTTGTATTGTGTTGAAGTTGTTAACACTGAATGCAAGTGTTGTTGTTATAGTTATTTGTAGGGCAAATCTTCACAGAATAAAGAACTATTCTATGCCTAATCAACTTGTCATTAATTGCATGTATAGCATGTTATGGTAAGAACTGGTGGTTATGCAGAAGTCAGTGTAATTGTGTACTCTGGTTTGGGAAGTGTTGTGTTGGTTTTTTTCCTAAATTATGGCCTACTTCAACAAATCATAGGATAAATTATTAAGATTTTGTGAAGAAGGGGTAAAAAGCATAGTTGATATGCTGCTGATATCAGACATCACACCATACAGTTACTTTGTTTGCTGTCAAATGGTATTTTCAGAAAAACAACTGAGCTCCCATACAGTTCTGTTCTCATTAGGAGAGAATGGTTTTAATCAATTTGAGTGAGGTTTTAACAGAACAAATTAAGGTTAGATATGATTTTCCACCATTGTCTGACAAGCTACCTCAATGGTATCTTTTTAAACAGGTTATGAAATGTATGCTTGACTTTTGTTTGGGTTTGTTTTTATTTTATTTTCTTCTCTTTAGATTCTTGGCAGCTACAGCAGAGGAAATTTAAGTACTGAGAAATTTGTAGAGGAAATAAAATCAATTGCCAGTAAGCCTACTGAAAAGCATTTTTTCAATGTCTCAGATGAATTAGCTCTTTTAACCATTGTTGAAGCACTTGGAGAGAGAATATTTGCCCTGGAAGGTATGACATTATTTAAAACTTTACTTTATGCCTGCGCTACAACTGAAACAAATAGAAGAACACCTGTTTTTATCTTCCTTTGAAATGCATTGTGCTGTGTAAAATTTATTATGCAGGTATTTCTTCCATGCTGATTATAAAAATATTTTATAACCGACATCAAAATAGTAGGTAAAGATTTGACTATATTCAGAGGAGTTAGAGCCTGTGGAGACAATAGGCTAGAAGGGTAACCAGAACTGTTTTAACTGGGGTAAAGAGGAAGCTGCCCTCTTTTAGATAAAAAACATTGCTGGATCTTACCCCAATTACTCCATGATCATCTGGTTTTCTGCCTAAACGTTTAGGGTCTCTTTTTGGTTAGTTATTAATTACATCATCTTACTTTTCTATAGAACTTATCATGGACTTGCTGTATAGAGTTAACAAGATATAATTTTCCTTTGGGAAGGTTAACAGTATTCAGATTTAGCATAGAAAAGTCATTCTCTCATAATTTCTGCTTACATTCTCCATCCAAATGAGGCAACATTGTCCAAACCACTGATGGTTTCAAGTACACTACTAGTAACAGGAGACAGAGTTTATTAGTTATAAATTGTACTGGCCCGCTCTGAAGGGATTCATGTCATACAAAGAAAACATCCATCTATTTGCACTATTTTTTTCAACAGTTCAACTTTCCAAGTAGCTAGAATAGTGTAGTTTACAGCTGGATCAAAAGAAAGTATTGACTTGAATGTACAAAATTGAGAGAGTATTTTCATTTTTTCACATTAGAGTTGTACTTCTCAGATGTATTTAAGTTGGAGTTTCTTTTAATGTATCATTCAGTTTGATCAAATATTACCATTTTCAGCTATTACTAAATATTTTCAGCAATAAACAGTTTATTAAAATATGGTTTATATATTCTTCTCTTTTTACTTTCTGGATGATTTGGTTTCCTCAGCTTTGAAACAAATTAATTTGAGGAGAATCTAATCTCTCTAAAGCTCAAAGTTTAGCCTACTTAGGCTCGTTGTGTACTTCAAAGTTCATTGAATAGGGTGCTCTTTTCTTAAGTCAGTGTTTACTAGGAAGAATACACTTTCAGAGGAAAAGTAGTTTTTCAAACAGAAATTGAAAACTTGGTCTTCAATTTGTCCTTAATACTTTTTAAAAAGCGAGAAAAATATTTGCATTTCATTGTCAGAATAAAATGTTAGTTACATCTATTAGCTATAATGAATATGGACTAAGAAGTTAATTAACATGACAGCAGGTGGAGGGCGTTAAGACCAAACATGACTGAGTTTCTGGAAATCTTTGGGCTCAAAACCAAGGTTTTGTACCATAGCTCAACCCTTTGAACAACCAGATACCACAGGAGGAGATGGTCTCAGTTTGTCACACTCCACCTTGTCCCTTTTATCAGTCAGTAACCATCTGGCATAAGGTAGTGCCTGTCTGTGACACGAAACCCCAGCCTCCAAGCAGTGCAGTAACTTGTGCTGGCTTGAACTCCATGCTGGGGGGGAATGCTTCATGTAGTGAGCTCTAACCCTTCCACTGACTCATTTTCATAAGTCGTTCCTCTAATAATAAGAAAAAAATACAAAATATATGAACATTAAACAAGTTCTGTAGCTTAGTAAGATATCCAAACAAATCTAGTTATGTTGATGGTGATGAAACTAAGTGTTTGATTAAATTGTATAAATGTTATGTGTTTATATGATAGTTGTCTCTTGAAACAATAAATCCTCGTCTTCATGTCCTTCAGTATCTTGGTACATAAAGCGTATTGTAGCTCATTAGTATCAACAAGTTCTGCAGTACTTCTTGAATTCAGTTGTAATTTTCTGCAAATGATGCAGTAACAAATATGTATTTCTTGGGAATTGTTACTTTATATTTGACATAAACTAATTATAAAATATTAAGATATTTATGCCTTGATATATTTGCCTTATTTAGAATTTTTATTTTATATTGACTTAACTGTATTACAAAAAATCCGTATCTGAAAGGTAAAAATATGGAAAACAACCTTCACCCAGACCATAACAGACAAGCTAATTAATTTCATTACTGCCAAAAGGCTTCTTGGTTTGCAGATTTTCTGTAGAAACTCAGAGATGCACTAAGATTTCTATATAAGGCACCTGCAATATGGGACAAGAAATGTCTCCTCTCCCACCTAAGTTGAGAAATCATGTAATCTGTCTGCAAGAGAATCAGAATAGAAGTTGAAAATGGGATTTTAGCTTTTCATCAAAACAAAGCAAGGTCAAGCTTTTCCAATGGATTGCAGCTAGATGGATCTGACTAAATCAGTTATGCTTATTCTTCAGGCATAGGTTCCTGTTCTATCCCAAAGCCTTTCAGTTGTATTATGGATTTGCAACTGTGTCCATATATGTATTTTTCTGGTGGTGGAAGCAAGCAGATTAATTCTGTACCATGCAGCTCTCTGGTGGCAAGCCAGTTTATTGGATGTGTTTAACTGGAGATGAAATTAGGTCTGTACATGGTAGCTTCTGTGCATCACAAGAACCTCGATTGTTGAAATTCAATATCTGAATCTGTTTAAATTCTCAATCTGAATTGCTCCTTGCTAGTGTAGTAGTACACTTGATTTTTTTCTTGGATTTCTTGTTTTCATTTTAGTTCTTAAAAAAAATTCAAAGGAAAATTGAGAGAGATTTGAAAAATCAAATCCAATGAAATCCTGCTTGACAGCCAGTGGATTTTTTCACATAATCTTTTTCATATGCCTCTGTGTCTCATGGCATGGACATTGCTTTTAGCAGCAATTTTATGTTTTATCCAACCCATAGGCAGGCACAAATGTTTTTTCACAAAATGTCCTTTGTAAGATGCTTGGCATTTTGAAACTGAATGGAAAGTTGAGCTAAGGGTCATTATCTAAGCATCATCTTGAGCTACACACACCAACAGTACCAGCTTTGTCCTCTGCCTCAGGCTGTGAGAATTCTTTCTCAGCTCACTAAGGAGCATCCTTTACTGCATCAAAATACTGTTTATCAGCAGATGTGCAGCTTAAGAGTTTTATGCCTAAAAAGAACTTCCTCAGACTTAGCAGAACAGCTACATCTTGAGAAATATGATAGTCTTCGTTTGTATGTCAAACACTTTGTGTTTGAGATCATGTCTCCTTCCTATGCCTGGCCATAAATTGCACCAATTAGGAAAGACATCACGCCCTAGGGAGTAACTGCTGTGGTTTAGTTGTGGAATATCGAAAGTTCAGTATGATTTAATAGTCCAGATGCCTGCAATTCATGCAACCATGGCTTGCTATGGCTCAGTTTCATTCACACAGTTGAAGGTTTGCTTCAGCACTCAGCTGGTAGCAAACTGTGAACTCCTCCTGGACCAGCATCAGAGCACATTTCATAGCTCACCTCTACTGCCTGTTAGCATATCTTGCTCTCAAGGAAGAATCAACATACAGAATATAGTTCCCTTACTTGGCCACTTAAGATGGCAAAATAGTCCTTGACTATTAAGGGTTGTTTATCTTTCTTTTAAGTACAGGAAAAGGCAGAACTTTTTCTTCCCTGATGATATTTCAAGTTTACCTGGAAGCAAAACAGCTCATCAAAGTTTAATAACTAGCATATGACTACTTGACAAGATACTGAAGTTAGTACAAAATCACCTGATACTTTTTTTGTACAAAGTCATTTAAGAGAATCAGATCTTCATGTAATTTTCTGGGCAGGATTATCATTCCCAAGCACTTCACTGAGGCTTATGAATCTTGGACAGCAGAGATTTTCCTATGTTGTTTTTGCAAAGGTTCATACAAACATCAAATGTTTTTCATTTAAAGTTCCTCCAGCTGCCTACAAAACTTTAGTTGCTTGAATACAAGGCCAGGGTTACACGGCTGGTGTTTTATCGTTCACTTTGCTCAAGTGGAAAATGGCTTAACCATATTAATCAAACATTCCAAACATACTTACCATCAGCCTGAGTTCAAATCTGGTCAGTTTTAGCCCAGAAGTTTTGTTGGACAAGTTCTGAGACATGATCTTGAAATGGAAATTCCCGTAGTTAACAGTAGCATTCAACACGGGTCTTTGTTTCTGTGTTTATTATAAAAATCTGTGGCAAACTATATTCACTGAATAGATTAACTAATTATGCTATCCTTGAATATCATATGATCATTTTTATAACACTCTTCAGTTACTTCTTCAGATTGAAACAAATTTATTTTTGAAACTTTTTTTTTCTGTTCAATAGCAACAACAGACCAGCAGGCCTCCTCTTTTGAAATGGAAATGTCTCAAGCTGGTTTCAGTGCTCATTACTCTCAGGTAAACAAACTGTTTGAAAATAGAAGTTATTTTACAAGGTAGATTTTTGCTGGTGATTCTGTGAATCTGGAATAAGTTTTCCAGAATTCTTTGTATAGTCCTGTTTGCTGTTGGAAGTTTTGGAGCATCCTGTAATCCAGTTACCTTTTCTGTAAAATGTACGTAAAAAACATTTATGAACAATGAAGGCATGAGAGAGTATGTATATACTTCACATGAACTCTGAACTTAATGGTCCCATAGCACTTTCTATCTGGAAAATAGCCTAAAAATATGTTAAGAAAGATGGAGAAAAACTTTTTACCAGAGCCTTTAGTGGTAGACAAGGGGCAATGTTATAGCTTGAAAGACAGTTCCAGAGTAAGGCCACAAAGATGACCAGAGGGCTGGAGCACCTATCCTATGAAGACAGGCTGAGACAGACGGGGTTATTTAGCTTGGAGAAGAGAAGGCTCCAGGCAGACCTAACAGCAGCCTTCTAGTACTTAAAGGGTGCTTATAAAAAGGAGGGACAGTGACTTTTTACATGGGCAGATAGCGATAGGACAAGGGAGAATGGTTTTAAACTAAAGGAGCAGAGGTTTAGATTAGATGATAGGAAGAAATTCTTTACATGGAGCAAATTGAGGCACTGGAACAGATTTTCCAGAGATGTGGAAGTCGGTGAACCTAATAAACAATGGACTAGGAGAGTCCATTGCCAGGACAGCCCCTAAGACCCCAGTTCTGCTCCCTGGTTGGCTCGTTGGCCTCCCTTTCTACCTCACCTAGTTCAGTTCTCCTATTTCCCTGTTCCCCCATTAGCTCCTGCCCCCTCGCCACTCACCCTAACCCTGCCCATGTACCGCCCCTGTGCCCTCGGGTCATTGGTCCCTGATGCTTTCCCCTCCCCCATTTATAAACCTAGACACTGCATTGTTCAGGGTCTTTCGTTTCTGGCTCCCTTCAGGGAGTGGCTGCAATAAACACTCCTGTAACACCATATGAAAGATCCCTCCTGCCTCTTTGTCTCCAGGGATGCCAGAGAGGGATCCTGCTTGTTTGTGTGTGTGTGTCAGCGTGCTCCCACCTGCACAGCCGTGTCAGGGTGCTGCGAGAGCGCTTGTGCTGCACCGACCGAGCGGCCAAGGGGCGCTTCTCGGGAAGGACGCTGTGCTCTTTCCACCGACCCCACCACAGCGTCACAGAGAAGCTGTGGATGCCTCACCCTTGGAGGTGTTCAAAGCCAGGTTGAATGGGGCCCTAACAAACTGATCTAGTTGGCGGCATCCCTGCCCGTGGCAAGAGGGGTTGGAACTGGATGATCTTTCAGGACATTTCAACCCAAGCCTTTTTATGACCCTATGATTGTAGGGTCCATACCATAATAGGAAAAGCAAGGCTAAATGTGCAAGCATACAGGAAGCATTGCCCAAATGTGAGCATCCTGAATCATGGATGTCTAAAGATGATTCGCATAGAGAACAGGCTTTTTTTTTTACTCTCCTTAAGGATTGGGTCATGCTTGGAGCAGTTGGAGCATACGACTGGAATGGCACAGTGCTCATGGTGAAAGACAGTGGTATTTCAATGCCAACCAATGACACCTTTCGTGACAGGCGATCAGAAAGAAATGAACCTCTTGCAGCCTATCTAGGTAAGAGAAACAGTCCACCTCGCAGCACTCTTCCACAAATGCTATAAGACCTCTCTCAAAGCTCATTCAAAATTAGTATCTTACAGAATAGCTTATGTACCAGAAGCCTGGGAAAAAGTCTACTCTATGATAATTTTCTTGTTCTTTAAAAAAAAAGGAATAACAACTTCTACAATTGTAAAACAAGTCCAAACACAGACCTAATTATATCTAGACTTTTCCAACAGAGATGTTAAATCTGTTCAAAGAAGATTTCACAGGTTCCTCTAGTATTCTTGCCAAGTTTTTCTATGCCTTGATAGTTAAAAAGTCTTATACAATATTCAGTCCAAGTGTCTGCTTAAAATTAAGCTGTTTTCTGTCAGCCAATGGACAAAACCAACAAGACCAACATCTTTTTTTATAATAATTGGATTTTGCATATTGGCTGGTTATTTTTGTGCCAAAAAGCTTCAGTGGCCTTGCTCTCTCCTCTGGGTCTTGCTTTCTACACTTCATGGTTCTGTTAGCTCTGTTATCTCATTTAAGTCATAATTCCAATGCTGAAGAATCAATGCTAGAATATTTTAATGTTTTTTTCTAAGTACACTTTCTTCATTGCCAACTGCCTTTAGCTGCTGCTTTTTATTATAACTCCAATTTGGTAAAGTAATTTTCAAATTAAGATCCTATGCTCCCATAGTCCTTGCAACTCTTCCACTGTTTTAATTTCATTGCAAATTTTTTAATTCTTCCTCCACCAAAGTTGTTAAATTGTTGTTAATATTAAGCAGAACAGAGGTAGGTTCAAAATGCCCCCCAGAGTCACTTTTTGAAGACTCCATCAGTTTGACAGTGGGCCAGTGACAACTGTTCTTTGAAAGTAACTTTTCAACCAGCTATTCATGAGTTATTTCTAACACTGTGTGAGAATGGCAAAGTGAACATGGCTCACCAGCCTGTGAACAGGTTTAATAACACAGTGATGCTCCCCACTCTGAGACTGTTGCCAAAAAAAGCACCTTTTAATTAACTACTATTGCTGGCTACCATGAATAGGGCTAAACATCTAGTTGTAGTGATGCCATGAAGATTTTTTGCCTTTTCTTTTATACCCCTTTTTATATACCCTTTTGTATAACTTTTATGTATTCTTAGTGCTTTTAGCCCACATACTTATAATTCCTTAAATTAGATAACCCAGTTAAGACCCAATATTCCGTTAAGCCAGGAGACCAAACATCCTGGAAGCCTCGCAGTCAGGGGTCAGAAAGCCCCAGAACACATTCCGTAAACCAAGATAGGCCCATCCAGGGGAGAAAGTTCCTCGGGATGGGGGGTTCCTTTGAGCCTCTTGTTGGGGAATCTTTGATAGATATGCTAATTTTCAAGGCCTATAATTGTGTGTGTGCATTCTGGTGCATTCCATTGGGACGAAGGGCTGCACCTAAAGATCCTTAAATAAATACCAAAGCAAAAACCCTTTTTTTCGCTTAACTGTGTTTAGTTCTTAATTTTGAAACCAGGGAAAGGCGACAGTATAATAAACGTTGCAAAGGCTTTGAATCAGAGCAAGTATTTCTGATGCGTTCTCTGTGTGTTGCATCTTGACTTCTTTCTGCTTCCTAGGATATACTGTGAATTCAGCACTGACACCTGGAGGTGTGCTGTACATAGCAGGACAGCCACGATACAATCACACTGGCCAAGTTATCATTTATAAGATGGAAGGAAAAGAGGTGCAAGTAATTCAGAGATTAAATGGAGAACAAGTAAGTATGCATTCGCAATTAACGTACAAAAGGAATATAGCAGAAGAAATAAAAATAATTTTTCAAATAAGAACTCATTAGAAGAGCACATGAAACTGGGAGTTGTAAGCAAGATCAGAAGGAAAAGTTAGGCAGATCCTCTGGTATAATTAGCAATGCGAAGTGAACCGTACAGTAGATTCTTGGAAATTTTGTCTTTGAGGGTTAAATCTTCACCAGAATCAAAGTGGTTGTTGCCATCTCTGTACATGCAATTTTCTCTGTCTGCTGAGTGGAAGAGCATGTCACTGGCAGGAATGAGTTTTGACAAGCAGGGTTCTGTGCAACAGCATCTTCCAGGATAGATTGAAATATTGAATAGTTGCTTTTTACACTGAGTAGCAGCTCACTGAGAGCTGCAGGAGGAAAAATCCCCATGTAATTGCATAATTAAAAATGGTATTATTAAGATATTATGCTTATGAGAATTGAAAGACCTGCCTACTCTCATCTCCCCAGGCTGCAGTCCCAGCTTCTTTCAGGAGCATTCAAGTTACCTGATTTTCACCTATAGCTGATGTCTGCAACTCAGCTAATCAATCAGTCAATCAATCAATCAATCAATCAAACATTTTAGAGTCAATGAACTAAAGTAGATATTAGAGATCAAGGCCTGTTCAGCTTCGAGAAGAGGTGACTGAGAGGGCACCTCATCAATGTCAGTGTCTGCAGGGAGGGGCCAGAGGAGGAACCAAGCTCTGCTTGGAGGTGCTGAGCAGTAGGACAAGAGGCAATGGGCAGAAACTGATGCACAGGAAGTTCCATCTGAACATGGGGAAGAAATTCTTTACTGTGCAGGTGACCAAGTACTGGAACAGATTGTCCAGAGAGGTTCTGGAGACTCCCTCGCTGGAGATACTCAAGAACCATCTGGATACAATCCTGTGCCATGTGCTCTGGAGTGGCCCTGCTTCAGCAGGGAGGTTGGACCAGATGACCCGCTGTGGGCCCTTCCAACCTCACCCGTTCTGTGATTCTGTGATTTTTAAGGTTTGAGACATCTGGACTACTTGGAGCATCTCTGTGAGAGATGTATCTTTGACTAGAAGAGTCTGCTTCTCCTGTTAAGTGTAAGGAAATGCAGGGTATCTTGCTTGTCTGTGAAGTGAATGTAAGCAGATAAATCCTATAGCTTGTACCCAGTCTATGAATGTGTCCATCTCTTCATGTAGATTTTGTTCCTCTGAAAATAATAACATTTTGAGAATTTTGGTGACTGTCTGCATTGAGCTGCCTCAGAGTTTTTGTCCAAGATTTTTTACTTTTTTTTTGAAGAGAAAACTAGGTTCCCCAAGATACTCTTATTCAAATGCTGTCTTCAAAGGTCCTGCTTCCCATAGCAGGTAGAAAGTACGCATTTATGCTTTCAAACTCAGAAGAGCTGAGAGTTGAATGGCCTACTTCTTAATAAAAAAAAAAATTAAACAGATGCTAAAACTGAAAACAAGCTTCAAAGACAAACAGACCAAAAAAAATCTACCAAGTAAAGAGAATTTCTGCTTAATGTTTAATATTTGTCATTGCAAGCAAGAAGCAAATCTCTGAAAAGGAAATGTAGCATGTTTTTGCTGGCTCTGTCTCTGATGTACACTATATGTTTTCCTGCAGATTGGATCATACTTTGGGGGTGTTATTACCACAGTCGACATTGACAGGGACTCATTTACAGACCTTCTTCTTGTTGGAGCTCCCATGTATATGGGAACTGAGAAAGAGGAGCAAGGGAAGGTATATGTTTATAGTCTGAACAAGGTAAGGCCGGTGATGGTCATTGACTAGGAATAGAGCATGCTCTTTAATCTCTTCTTATCCTTATTTTAAAGAAATAACAGTAATTTGAACTGGGGAAGATGACCTGTTTAAAATAGAGGAACATGGTTTTGACAACTGAGATTGTACCACAACTGAATTTTAAATTTCATTCTCAAACTCTTGTTTGAGAATGGAGTGTATTATATAGATACCTACTACATCCTATAAGCTGCAGTATGGCATAGATACCAATTTATAGGATTACTTTTCTATCACTTTTTTTTTTTTTGCTTTCATGTATTGAGGAGCAATAAGGCTCATCCATCCTAAAAGTGTGATCACTGGTATCCTTGTGACTTGCTTAGCAACCTAGAATGAAACCCCATACATCCAACAGCTTTTAAATGTCTGACTAGATTGAGGATTATACCAGCTATACCTCACTTTATTAATTTGCTAATTCTCTTCTTCCAGTGTCTGTGCATACCTTGCCTTGCCTTGCCTTGCCTTGCCTTGCCTTGCCTTGCCGTTCCTCTCCTCTACCCTCCCCTACCCTCCCCTACCCTCCCTTGCCCTCCTCTTTCCCCTTCCCCTTCCCTTTCCCATCTGTCCCCTTCCTTTCCTGTCCATTCTCTGTCCCTTCCCTTCCCTTCCCAGAACTTCCCAGAACTTCCCAGAACTTCCCTCATCCATTACCGTTGTGTACTGTTACAACAATTATCAAAATATGTCTTAACAATGATGATCTCCTAAAATACTGTTTCAAGAAAGGGGCCTGGAGAGACTGGATTTGTTTGACAGCAGTCTCTACATGCATGTTGCTAACAACAAATTTCTGGTGAATAGGGATGGTGAGAAAACAGGAATTCCATGTCCTCCAGTACTGTGGGGTTTGAAATTTGTTTTTCCTGTGCTTTGGAGCTTATCTGACTCCAAATAAAGAGATGCAATAACTGCTTGCTACTGTTTATTTCTAACATGGAATTCATGGGAAAGATTGGTTAGATGCCCTAGGGTCTGTGTGTTTTTGGTCCAGGATACACACGGGATCAGAATATGTATGTTAGGCCGCAGTGTACATGTCTGCTGGGGGCAAAATTCATCTGTGTAAAAGAAATGCTATCTTTGGTTCCAGAATAACAGTATTGCCTTCTGTGTTTCATTAGTAACTTGGCTAACTTCTCAGATTAAGAGAATGCCTTAAGAAAAGCTCTACACTGCCTAAAGAATGAAGTGGTTTACTTACAATACCATCCAAATATTGTTATGATACTGTTCTTTTCTGTGAACCTCTGACTGACTTCAAGAAATATGCAGAAGCATCTAGAGGCAGAAAGAGAGGAAGCAAGAATATTTTTGCCACATGCTGCTCAGAAAGAACACTTGAATTATCGTTGTAGCATCACAGTTTCTACAGTGCACTTAATCACCAGGAATAGTTTGTAATTGTTTTGTTTAATTCATCCATCTGTCTTCTGGACAGGACCTCTTAAAAGTCTGCATTGCTGAAACATTGGTGGAAATTCACAAACTCTGAATCTGTCCTTCCACAGACAAAGTTTGAACATCAGATGAGTCTTGAACCCGTAAAGCAAACGTGCTGCTCACCATTAAAACAGGACACCTGCAAAGTTCTAAAGAATGAGCCCTGCGGTGCACGCTTTGGGACTGCGATTGCTGCAGTGAAGGACCTCAACCTGGATGGGTACAATGACATTGTGATAGGCTCTCCCTTAGAGGATGACCATCGGGGAGCTGTTTATATTTATCATGGCCGTGGCAAAGCAATCAGTAAAAAATATTCACAGGTATGAAGTAAAACTATGCAGACTGTCAGCTGTTTTAATGTATATGGTGTTTGTAATTCTGTCTTCCCAACAGAAGATGAGACTTTGACTTGACCAGTTGTAACAGCTTCTTTTTCAAATTGCTGTATGCTTTTAAACTCATAGTGGTTTAATTGAATCTGAGTCTTAATGTTGTTAAAAAATATATTCACATGCTTCTATTAGAAACCTTCTGACATGTTCTGTACAGCCAGAAAAGCAGATATTTTGCAATCTGAAAATTTATAGTGTGTTCATCACCATGGTAACTGTTTTAGGAGTATTGTAATGAAAATTTAATGTAGTTAAAGAGCCTAAACCCCATCTCACCTAAGTCAAATGCATCTTGACTGTTACAAAACCCTTCAAAGTGCACCGCCTTAACCTCTTTATGCATTTCACAGCGTATTGCATCAGGTGGAGATGGGGAAAAAGTGAAATTTTTTGGCCAGTCTGTTCATGGAGAAATGGATTTAAACAACGACGGGCTCATTGATGTTACCATCGGAGGCCTTGGTGGGGCTGCCCTCTTCTGGTACGGAGACTCACAGCAGCTGTCAGAGCACAAGAAAAACTTTTGCTTGGGGTACCAGTGTAACTTGAATGCATGACTGTTTGGACTTTGTAAGGTTACTGGTTTCATCTCATGTTTTGACACTGACTGCAAATATTCATCTTTTCACGTCTCTCTAGAGGAATGAGCATAAAACTTAAAGTATACCATTATAAATACAGCCCATTAGAGGGCTCTTGCTAGCCTAGAATGCAGAATTTATCCTCCTAGGGCATCTTCAAAAAAGAAACTGATTCCATTTGTGGCACCAATTAAAATAGGAAAAAAACATAATTTCTCTCTTTTTCACAGTCTGTTGCGTATTTTTTCATAACAATATCAAGAACAAGTTCAAATCTAAAGGCCTCACTAAGACAACTGATTACATTTCTTAATAGAAAAACTGCAGTTTGACTCCCTACAGAAAATTTTTTAAATTAAACTAAGCTTTCTGCTTAACATTGACTTATTTTTCTTTATATAGGAGCATGATTCAGATGTAATAGTGAGCAATATAATTTTTAAGAGAGAAGAGAAGTAAACAATGTGACATTAAATACCTCATTTCTAAAACACAACTAAAATTATTTCTGTCTCTGGTAAGGAAATTGCTAACCCAGCTCCTTGCTTTCACTGTCCTCCTGTTTCACCTAACTCACCTGGTAGGTGATCAAGTTTGTCAAGGCTTGCTACCATCCTCAAGCTCCCAGCTTCTTCTGAACTTCACCTAGTAGTTTCTTCCTAAAAGTTCCGCGTGTGAGCACAGTGTGATGCCCTTCACTGTATTGCTGAGACCACAATTCTGAAGAAAGTTGCTTTTCCAGCTAAATTTTTTGCTTGTTTAGTACACTGACATGCTGCATATCATGGCCAAAAGGGAACTGTATCAGAGCGAGGGATGAGACAGGAATGCATTGAAGGGGCAAAGGAGATTTAAAGTGAAATGAACCGGGGACAAATATTAGCCTGTTTGTCTACCCACAACCTAAGAGATCGCATGCTACTCTCCAGCTTATGTGTAATATTATGTTCATCTGTGATACCCTCAGTGATGGGTCTGGGCCTTCAGTCTCTTTTTAAATGAATCTGGCTCTGTAGAGTTGCCTGAATGCTTTGGAAATATTTCACTTGGTGTCTTTTCCGAAACAAGTACAGCACTGTGGAGAAATCCTGAGACTGTTTCCTCTGTAATTTCTCTTTTACTGGTACTATATATAGGATATATAGTTAATTACTCTTCTAGGCCATCATGTTGCTCTTGTCCCCAATTTTTCAGGGGCTTTCCCTCCTGAGTCATAGTTGACCTTTAAAAAATGCTCTAGTGCTTTATAGATTTTTGCTGCTGAGAACATTTCTTTCCCTCCTCTTTTTGTTGCTCACTTTTTTGTTTTCCATATGATGAGTTCTCTCTGTGATGGCAGCTAACAGGCATGCAGTAATCTGCCTAAATGGAGAAAGGCAAATGAAGGCTGAAAATATGCCAGAGAAGTGCATTGCAACTTCCAGTTGTTTTCAGAGCCAAGACAGAAGACACGAAATAATAGACGGCCTCTTAATTGGCATAACATGGCCAACACTGTGTCAGCTACTGTACTGCAGCATGGTACCATCAACAAGTGCCACAGGAATCCCATTTCAATTGTGGATTTTATGCTTCTGTTATTTCCTGAAGGACATTAAGGGATTTTTTTTCTTTTTAGCCATAAGCCTTTTGACAGTTGAACTCAATGATCTTAAAAGTCTTTTCCAACCTGAAGAATTCCGTGATTCTGTGGTTCTGCGTCTGTATCTGAATGTTGAATGCTGCATATTTTGTAAGTTCATTCTTAAGTTTAACAAAGTTGCTGCTCTTATTTCCAACCACTTTCTTTGTGGTTTTTTTTAAGGTCTCGTGATGTGGCTGAAGTAAATGTTTCCATGCAATTTACACCTAAAAGCATCAACATTCAACAACAAAATTGTCAGATAAATATAAGAAAAACGATATGCATAGATGCCACAATTTGTTTTAAGACCAGACTAAAGTCAAAAGAAGATATATTTGAATCCAGTAAGTAGATAAGCACTAAGCTTTAAGTTATAAATCTCCTATGCTCACATGCATTTATTAATTAAAAAAGGGAATTCTACTTTTCTAAATTCAGTATTCCAAGTGCATCTGAGATATTTTGGGAAAAAAGAATGTGTAGAGGCATAGTGCTTCATGATATTGATCTCAACCTCCTTTTCAGGTCTGCAGTATTGGATTACTCTTGATGCACAAAGACAAATATCTCGGAGCTTGTTCACAGAAAGCCATGAGAGGAAACTGCAAAAAAATATAACTATCAAAGGGTCAGAATGTACAAAACATAACTTCTACATGTTGGCAAGTAAATCATTTAAAGTATTTTTCTCATGTTGATGCTAGAGTAACTCAAATATGTATTTCATTAAGTGCAAATTAGACAACAAAATCTGTGTTCAGAATTAATCCTAAGAAGTGTACATGAAATTTGTTTAAAACTTAGATTTATTTATTTATACACATACAAACTATTTGCTTATATGTACAGTCTCTTTAGCTATGTCTCTCTGTCTGTCCTAAGAAAGAACATACCTCACTTGTTGGAACCAAGCAGCTGTCATGATTACCAGTCTAGGTGTACTCAAAACCCAGAAGGAGCATGTGAGATAGAATTTTAGTTTGCACATTGGTGCAATTCCTCCTAATAAAATACAGTTAAAAAAACTTTTGGGTTTGGAACAGAGAATATTTATTCACTGCAAAACAGAAGCATAATTAGCAACTGGGAGTATGGATTTGCTCAAATTGCACCTAATGTGTGGAGTGAATAGACTTGCATACTGTAAGCTGCCCAGATTAAAAATGCTTGGTGACTTCACAGTTGTATCATAATGCAAAACTAATGGTAAATGATACCCAGAATTTTCTTCACCTAACAGCAGGCCTGTTTGACTTCACAAAAGGTGATGCTGCTGATGCTTATCTTACTCATCCTTTGAGCACAACTAGAAGAGAAAAGTCTGTGAGTCGACAGTTGAAATATTCTTAAATGAAACTGTGTGGGGCATGCTCAGACTATGTGAAATTTATTTATAATATACACAAAAACCTTGGTAGATATTTATAAGGAATGCCTGGCACATTAAATGTTTCAGCATCAACTGCAAGCATTCAGATGCCTCTCTAGCAAGAATAGCAACAGTATGACAGAAAAATATTTTGCCTCAGCGTTTTTTGGGTCTTTTTGACCTCCTTAGATACAAAAGTGAATTTCCGTAACAGCAGTTTTGTTTTCCTTGTGTTCTAGGATAAGCCTGATTTTCAGGACTCTGTAAAGGTTCTGCTGGAGTTCAATTTTTCTGATCCAGAGAGTGGACCTGTTCTTGATAGCAACTTGCCAAATTCAGTAGCAGAATATGTAAGTCAGAAAGATTCTGTATCACTAACCAAAGTATTTAAGGTAAAAATTATAGCCTATACAAGAGCTGAAGCTATTGCCTGCAAATTGGCTAGAGACAAGGGGTCATTGCACCTGTCTAGGAGATGTTTCCTCTAAATGAGTGTTCAGGAATGAAAAGCTTGGTTCAATGTGCTTGTGAATCATGCTGGGGTTTCAAAGCTCTCTGTTGCTGACTGAAGACAGAAAAACAATTTTATTGCCAGTTTTTATGTGGATGGAGCAGAGGAGTGTTACCCATTTACTTTGGTGGTGCTTGCCATCATTCATACTTCTATTAATGCCTCTATTCAGAATCTAGGTGGATCATTTAGAAGAGAATGATGAGAAAGCTTATGTTTCACCCATGCATTCTACAGGATATTGGCATGTTTAACTGGTTAATATTGGGGAAGAATTCTTTGGTTTTTAAACTGAAGACCTTACATAAAGTTACATAATGCATTAAAATGCAAGTATTTGACAATAAATGTAACAAAATTAAGAATAAACATACTGTTTTTGCAGATTCCATTCACAAAGGATTGTGGAGCCAAAAATAAATGCATTTCAGATCTTGTTCTGATTGTAAAAGCAAGCATAGCTGGAGACAGGTAATTACACTGGTTTTAATGTATTGCTTGATATCTGTGCAAAGTTTCTATGTGAATTATAGATTCTGTCATCTAATAAGATGAAGCTGGGGCTTCCTTCGCAATTCAGAAACAAGATAGTCTGGAGACTGAAAGAAGTTTCTCTTTAAGCTGAAAACAGATTCAATAGTTAAGATATCCAACATTCTTGTTTTATTTTACAGCTCTTCTCCATTCATTGTAAAGTCACGCAATGATAAGTTCACCATCCAGCTCTCTGTGAAGAACAAAAAAGACAGTGCCTATAATACCAGAGTTTTGGTTCAATATTCTCCAAATATTATTTTTGCTGGCATTGAGGTAGGATCTTTCTCACATTATCAAATTTATCATAACCTATATTGCTAGAGAGATCGAGGAATCCTTTTTACTAAACCTGAATTTGACTCCTAGGGCATCTTCTCAGTTGGTTGAAAGAGATTCCCAGGGCTGCTCTCCTTGCTTATGCCTCTAAAGGAGTGCATTTATTTTGACAGGAGGGGACTCTTGCCTAGCCCTGTCCATAAAATACAGATGCAAATTTCATGGTGGCACTCAGAAAAAGTGACTGCCTCTTAGACGAACATCAGCACTATGAATCACATCAGCACTACCTGTACATCTGTAGAGCAAGAAATGCCTTGTAATTTATCAGTAGAACTCCTGAGACCCTAGAATTCTCCTTTTGCACATGTATAGAAAAAGTACTGCTGTGGTAGGACAGGATATATCAGTGCCTGCATCTTTCTTGCCTCAGACAGCATTTCGAAAAGTGACTCTTTTCCTTCCTGCCTCAGCAGATATGCTACAAATACACCTCAGTTCAGTCGAGAAGCATTTAGACCAGTTTGTTTTCTGTCAACGGTCCTGATACTGCTCATTAGGAGAAGTCAGGGATCCATAGCACTGTAGCTGATCCTATGGCAGTAATTGATGGAGTATGAATGTCACTTTTATGGCTATGTTAGCAACACATTTACAAAGTTTGAAAAATGTGTAATTATAGATATGTTGATTGCTAGACCCCATGACTAATTTGCATGATGTCCAGTAGGCAAATAACTGTGACTGTTCCAAACACTGTCATTGGAAAGGCATGATGGCAAGTGATTGGTATAAATGTCCATAGGCGAAAATTGTCTTGTAGAATTTGTGGCTTCCTATTTTTGTTCTAATTCAATTAAGGCTTTGACTCCGACAATGCATTGATGGTGAAAAGTGGCAATGATATATGTGTTCAACAGGTCTATGAAGGTCAGTCTAAATTTAAAAAGAGTTTGCACAAGGCCGTGCTTTCACTTTCTTTTTCCCTTCAGGATATACAAAAAGATAGCTGTGAATCTAATCACAACATCACCTGTAAAGTGGGATATCCATTTCTAAGACCTGCAGAAGAGGTAAAAAGTCCCCCTGCATGCAAGTTCTCCTTGCCCCATGTTGTTCTAAAGGCGGGGCAGTCCCTATCATCTCTGAAATTCTTTTCTCTTGTGTTCATCCCAAAAACTGTCCATGCATGTTTCCCAAGCTATCCTTGATACCAGCTGCACAGAGCCAGATGGGAAACCATCAGATATTTAGTACCTGGGCAGTCAGTCATGGTATGTGAGGAAGAAATAGATGCATATTGCCATCCTTGACACTGAAAGACGGCAAGTGACACACGAGTGGCACACCTGGACAGAAGTGTCTGTCTCTAGGCTTTTCACAGCCTGGAGCCTATAAATTTAGTTATTTTGTATATAAAATGTAGTCCACTGGTTAAAGACAGAGTAAGATGGTATGTGGAAGTGCTAACTCAGACCTGCCAAAGTCAGGCATCAAGACTTCACCTCTGCTCAGTGGGGAATGAGAGGCCTTTCCAGAGAGTAGTCCACTTAAACTCCATCTTGAACAGTTCCAGTGATGTCTGTATCTCCTGTTGGAATGGAGACTGAGCTTTGACTAAACTACACCTTTGAAAAGCCATACTTAGATCTTGATCTTGAATTGGGAAATATCAATTTGCATGGAAATAAGACAGTCTTTCCTGGCAGTTTCTTGTTTGCCCCTCTATCTTGCACCAGGAGGATCATGAGAGATGTCTTCTTACATCGCCTCCCACACAAATGTTCCAGCTTGTGTCTTGGACTTCTAAGGATTAAATCATCTGTTACATTCTTGAAGCCAAATAAGTGAATTGTCCAATGCCTCTGCTCACAATGTTCCATTCCCAGCTTCACTGTATTTTTCACATTTTCCTTTCATGGTTTGCTTGTTAGTTTGTCTGTAGCTGTAAAGCCCTAAATTTAGAAATCTCACACTTGTCTTTCCATTCAGAAATCAATCTCTGATTCACTGATAAGCATCCCTAATGCATTCCTTTTTAAAGCTGTTTTTTGCTTAAAATATTAATATCTAGGACAACTTTCTGTGGACCACTTTGTAGTAAAGATTCATACACATAAAAGGAAAGATAAAAGTCTGAGTTGAAAATTCCATTCAGTAACAAATATGAAAACTTTTGCTTCATATAAAATTACCCTTAAGTGTCAGGATATGAAGAAGAACACTGGGGACAGTGTTCCTAAATTTTGAGTAATTCCAAATGATATTAGATTTTCCCTGGTTATAATAACAACAGTGAGATTTTTTTGAGACCTAGCAGTATCTTCTTTATTTACATTGTAAACTTTTCTTTATGGTATTTTAGGTGTTCTGCTGTATATTAAGTGATATTCCAGCAGCCTTCTACAGGCAGCTAATCTCCCCTGTAATAGCCAGGCTTTGAAGCTTTGTTTCCTCCTCATAGGAGGGAAAAAAGACGTTTTGATAAATTGCTTGTAAGACCAATTGCTTTCAATTAAGAACTATTTAGCCATGTGTTTTCTAATATACTGTATAAATTTTTTTATTGAGGTTTGTGAAAATTTGAGGTTTCTGTTTAATAAGTGATAATTATTTGATTTCCTTCTTGGTTGGGACAAATTCAAAATAGTGGATTCATTCAGATTCATGGAAGACTGCTAAAATACGAATAAGATTCCCTAGATAAAAGCAAAAATTTGTACATTTTTCATTATATAAATCCCTATTAGTTTGTGGGTTGGTGTTTTTTTTATTCCTTTTAAAATGTGTAATGTATTTTTCTACACAGATTTCCTTCAAAATATCATTCCAATTCAATGCATCGTATCTCCTGGAAAATGCTACTATTCATGTGTATGCAACAAGGTTAGTTGCAGTCTTTGCCTTCAGATTTTTTTTCTTTGAAAGCTCTACTGTTTTGTTTCATAGTAAAACACAAGTGGCTTCTGAACTCACAAGCTCTTAAACCTTCTGTAGAGCTGGCACCCTTACAGATGTATTCAGTCCAGCACTGGATTGAGTGGACTAAATAAATAGATGTTACTCTCTACAGCCTGAGAGTTACAAGTGAGTCATAATTTCCAGTTGTTTTACCTTCAGCAAAGGTTTATTCTCCTAGAGAATTACTGTATACTTCAGCATGAATCACAGTTAACAAAAAGCTCTGGCCTTCAAAGAGTAAGAGCATTGCAGAAGTTATCCCTGATAGAGTAAAGGAATGCACTTGCCCTCAGTGTTTCTGTCCCTGCAAAATCCAGGGGTGGTGTGGCTTTTAACTGACTCGTTCTCGTTCAGTCACCTGCAGTCTGTAATTTTAACAAAGATGCACTTATGAGCTGGGGCTGGTGCAGGACTTGAATCACTAGTTACTGGAAGAAGTATTTTGAATTTATTTTTAGAAGGCAGTACTTAACTGGAAATGAGTAGTGTCCTTTTATACCCCAAGCTGTAGGTAGTTCAGTTTCTAAGGTCCCTTTCCACCCAGTAGTTGTGTTGTGTCTGCATCAATCTGATCTGAGTGACATACGTTGTTTTGTTTTAGTGACAGTGAAGAACCACCTGAGACCTTGAGTGACAACAGAGGACATGTTACAATTCCAGTAAAATATGAAGTGGGATTAATATTTGTAAGGTATTGACACTTCTCTGTACTTTGTTTGCTGGCACAGTAAATTGCAGGTGTTCAAGGAGAGTATGGTATTGTTTTGTTGTTGAAATGTGCCCAGTATCTACAGACAACAGCTTCAAAGCTCATAAAACAGAAGCACAGGCTTCAGTGAAAAGAGAAGTCATGAAATAATTGAGCATTTACTGTCCCTAACTTGCTGAAATATCATTTTATCTATTTAAATTTGATCTGCAGTCTGCAAGTACAACAGCAGCTTTTGTTGGCTCCTGTACTTTGCTATATATTTATTCACAGGCATTTCAGGTAACTAAGAAAGCAAATACTTTCAGCTTCCCGACAGCCACGGGTTTGTAGCACTGTAATATTGCATGGTGTGGTGTTTGATTTCCATCTTCAAAAATTAGCCTTAATTTTAGGTTCTTGGGCATTTGTTTTTTTTTTAAGTTCAGACTTATACTTCAATGCAGGTCTTGTGGTTCACTTTATTTTCAAAAACAGCCAGAATTCAGTTGGATTCCATCCCTGAAAAGTATTATGTATACTATTGGTAAACAACATTTCATGGTGTACAGGTGTAAATAATTAAGCCAAATTTGTTTTGGATGCATTTCATGTTCAAATCCACCCTTCATTTGTCCCATAGGGAATAAAGCTGAATTTGGAACATGCTGGCTTTTTTTCCATTTTTCCTGATCCTGTCTTTTACAGGAAGAAGATGTTCTGTCTTTGTCTGCTTGTTTCACGTGGCAATGCCCAGGATAAGGGACTGCACAATTAGAATAAGGACAGCAAAATCAGACCCTAATGTATTAATTTTGGGAATAATATTTGCTCTTTTTGTAGTTATATCTGAACAAAACATTCTAAATGCACATAATAAAAAGTGGAGCCTGTTCACAGAACAGAACAGTTGAACTTCAGTGGATGCAGCAGTGCACTCTTAATTGCAAGACTGGTCCTGAAATTCATGAAACAATGAAAATACCTATATTATTAACTCCTCGGGGGTTTTATGAAGTTTGTGTGCTTATTATTTTGTGTGTTTTTTTAACCCACAGTGTTTTCAAAGAGCACCATGTTATAATTGCAGCAAATGATACAGTTCCTACTGCTATTAACACAACAGAGCAGATTGGGGATGAAGTGACTCTACATTATAGGGTAAGAAACAATTAAAAATGTGTGACATGGGTACTGTATTTTTTTTTCCTTTTGGTTTGTATTATTTAGATAGCAGGTATACAATATGTTAGACCCTCTACATGCATTTTGTGCTTAAAACCTTTTTTTCCCTTCCTTGCTTTGGATTACAGTGAGTCAGAGGGTCTCAGATGGTCCATCTCCTGCAGAGTAATTCTGGTGGGTTTTAGACCTCCTATCCTCAGCTGGGGAAAGAGAGCATGCTCTGGTAAACGAGAACTTGGTCTATCCCTGATGCAGGTTAGAACAGCAATTTCCAAAATCCAGTCAAATTTATAATCAGCAAATGCCATGCTCCAAGAATTTGGTCTTCCTAGTTGAATGAATACTGCAAAGTAAAATCACGTGGGATGGATATTTAATGGACTTTGCTCCTGTGAGATCCCTGCTGGACTACTAAATCCGGCTCTAGAACTCCCAAAATAGGACATGGAGCTGCTCAAGTGAGTCCAGAGGAGGGCCTTAAAGATGATCATAGGGCTGGAGCACCACTTCTGTGAGGACAGTCTGGGACAGTGTGGCCTATTCAACCTGGAGAAGAGAAGGAGACCTCTCCTTCTCCTTCTGTCTCTGTGGAGACCTCCTTGGGGCCTTCCAGTACCTAATGGGAGGCTGCAAGAGAGCAGGAGAGGCACTTTTGACATGTTATCTTGACAGCATCTTGTCTCCAAGTGTCAAATCCAAAACTGAACATGGGTCCCATATGAAAAGCATAAAAGTTTCTGAATCAACTTCTATCTGTAAAAAATGAGATACGGTAAAATTCCTGCTCTCACTAAATAGCAATGACGAATGGGTTTTTTCCCTTTTTTTTTAGCCATACAGTGTTTTACTCAGCTACCTTTTTTTTGTCTGCTGTGGATGTTTAAGGCATTATTCCTCTAATTCACAAACCTTTGCTTTCTGAGTCAAAAAGCTGCTGGATTGCAGAGCATACCATTTATGATCTTGTAAAGTAAAATTCATCTCTGCAATCATTTAATCAGAAATAAATAGCCAGGAGGAAAAAGTTTAAAAAGCTCTTCAGCATTTATTAAGTTTGTCCTCTTCAGGGACAATATCACCAATTCCCCTGCCAGCAATTCCACCTAGGTATTTACCCAATCCTCAGCCACAGCAGGCCTTTCCAGGAAGAGCTGCTGCTTACAGATACGTCCTGTTGTCTTCTCTGGGAAAGCAGGAGAGAGGAACAGGTGAGCAGGAGAGCAGTTACCTAAGCACAGGAGGAGGAACCAGCAGGAGCCACCACTGATACAGAACTAGCAGGAGCCACCACTGATACAGTGGCTTCTCTCCCGTATAAAGCACTTTTTGCATAACTAACTGTGGAAATGTAAAAGTGAAAATAAAAGCACTGGAAAGGAAAAAACTCACAATCAAATACTAACAAAATGAGGAAAGTACTAATCAAAACATTTTTCTTTTTGTAGATTGAAAAAGGTGAACACTTTCCAATGCCAAACCTCACGCTGCAGATCTTGTTTCCCAATGTGACAGCTGCCAAGAACACTCTTCTCTACCTTACTTCCTTGTCACATTCCCAGGTAAGATAGGAATTTGTATTTTTATAATCAATTTAAATTTGAAATTTATGTTGTAAGAAACATTTGGGATTATGCATTGCTTTTGGTCTAAATAACAAGATGTTGTTTTAAGAGAATGTGCAGATGTGCTTAAGAAGACAGAGGGAAAAATTTTTGTGAAAGGAAACAAGCAGATTTAAAATGGTGTTGAACAATATCTGCGCTATAAAAAGGCTGGTTTGTTATATCACAAGTGCTGGGATGTCCAGACTCAGATATGAGCCTCATATTCTCTTCATTGTCAGCAGTGCTTATTGCAAATGCTGGAATCCTGCTGTGTGCATCTAGAGCCCAGCCTCCTGTCAGTTCTCTTCTTTCGGGTACTGAAATTAACTTTCCTGCATGTCTGCTCTCCGGCACTAGCAGTCCTCTGGCTTCTTCCTTCTCTGGGGCACTGAGACATCTTGAAGGGGATGGTAGGTCATATGTTTCAAATGCTCTTCACTGCAGCTCTCATTTGAGTTTTTCCATTTCACACCTCCAGTGCAACTGGCAGAGTTCACAATTCCAGCAAATTCCATTGTCCTAGATCTGTAGATATTACAGCTAGAGCTGCATCAATAACTACATGGCTGAAAATCCCAGCTATCACTAAGTGGTGACCTAAACCTCTTTTTTTTTTCTTTCACTCTGAGACATACATGTACACCTCCCTGCAAATAATCTCACCTAGTTTTGTGGTGTTATCCATCTGAAAAATAAACCAAAATATATGAATGAAAGTTCAAGGTTTACCTTGAAACAAAACAAATATCAAACAAACAAAAAAAATTCTATTTAGAATGCAAAAAAAAGTTGTGTCTGTTCTTGATTTCCTTTCCCCATTATTTTCATGCCTAGTCAATCACCCCATTTGACATGAGTTTGCACGTAAACTCAATAAATCTCGTTTTTTCTAAGGCAGATTTTATGTCCTGCTAGCTACACGCTAGTGATGGTAGTGTGCCAAAGTGCACTCCAGGGGATTTGTAATCCTTTTCATGCTAGCAATGTGAAAGTCAACGACCTGACTGAAGAAAATCAATTCCCCCACACTGAAGACACCCAAGGATTTCCTAGCTGCCTGTGGAGGAGTCACAGAGGTCCAGCAGTGCTCCAGCATCCGCTCTGCCTCCCTGGACATTGCGACTGAGGGTTCTGCATCCTGCACTTAACCTGCCTGTCTGCTTGCTAGGGCAGAACCTCTGTGGCTTCCCATGAAGAAGTTCTTTAGCTCATTTAATAGCAAGCTCTTGCTGGTTCACACAGTGGTCATCTTGCAGGAAGCTCTTGTTTGCTTCTGCAGGTGATTAAATAGCTGCGTAGAGTTTAGGGTAAATTATCTCATAAATATTTCATTTGCTATTGGAATAATCATGCTTCAATACACAGACCATCAGAATTTCCTATTCTGCACTCTTGCAATATGCTATTTTATTGCATGTAGTGGTTAGTAAACATTGTAATTGTTATTAAATATTAAATATCATTAATGTTGGATTGTTTCCAGATCATTTTTTGTAATAGATTGCATATCCAGAAAATATTATTTGTATTTCTACTTACAGAATGCCATCTGCCAAACTAGTTACCCTGTGGATCCCTTTAAGATTGGCACTGGGAAACCATTTGTGTTGTCAAAAATAAAAGAACCTACAAGGGATACAATTATGGTAAGCTTACTCATAGTATATGTATTCACCCCAGATATTAATCCAGATCTTGGAGCTGAGTACTTCTGAAAAAGATGTATAAGAGATGCTCTCAAACGGTGTTATTTGGAAACTCACTTTGTTTTAATAGCTTAGAAAACCTTTTTTATATAGACTAGACTATAGTTTTTATTTGGCTGCAAAACTCTGTGTGGAACTGAATTTAGATAGTTTATGGTTTCTTCAATTTAAAAAATATGTGAGTAGCAGTAGCACATTTGACTGCTGCATCAATCGTTACCATTTATGTTCCCATTGTAATTAATAAATAGTAATATTTTAAATGTTTCTTATCTCCCTTTCAAGTTTTTTAGACATCCAGTAGAAAATACATTCAAACGCTAGAACTGTGACCTGACAGATTTTCCATACACTAATGTAACTGATGATCCCGTTTGGAAAGGACTAGCTCTTCACATTTAGTTGAAAGAGTTACGAAGTAATTTTGCTGCTGTAGTTACGTTAGCAGCTCAGGGGGAAAGTGTCCTCAGCACAGAGGTGCAAGTGGAGTTTCTGGTGCAAATGAAACCATACCATGGGAAGAGCATTTTGCCGTGCTTATCGTTGTCCTTCACAGAGGTGACAAAGGTCTAGGCTGAGTGACTGTTTCTAACTTTTTACATCATAATCCTGCTGGACTCGCAGCTAGGAAGTGATTCTAGGAAGTAAAGATACTTGAATTTTCACACACACATATTGCCCTGCTTGAGAGATTCAGGTGTCCCAAGATTTGAAAAACGCTGCAGAAAAGCCATAGCTGTGTTGGTAGAAGAGCACATGCTTTTACAAGCTGTGCCTCCCTTAGGAGTTCTGTGATGGCTTTTGTTCCGTAGCTGCAGCAACAGGTTTTTCTCAGGGCTTGCCAGCCTGCAAAAACTGAGTTCTACCACATGAATATCTCAAGCTCTTTTACACACCGCAGTGTCATTTTTACATAAAAAGCCATAGCAATTAATACCAGTTTATTATTGGTGTCATAGACAGTGATCTGTAATATAGTAGTTTACATGTTTTTATTTTAATGATGTGAAAAGTCTCTTCCTATTACCTCATGCTGGTCCCTTTTAAACAGGACTGTGATACATACAGCTGTGCCTCTATTAACTGCGCCCTGATCCCATCTGACATCTATCAAGTGAATGTTTCATTAAGAGTATGGAAACCTACCATCATAAAAGTAAGTAAATCTTATTTGTATTCAGAATATTTTGGGTTTGAGAAACTTAAGCCAATGTTTCTAATGTCTATTAAAATTGTGTCTTTCATTTTCTTAAGTGTACCCTCTACTATTTGAAATAGTTTCTTGTGCTATTTTAGAAATTTCCTTAAAACTGTGTCACATGCACTTTCTTATCCTTAAAGTAAGTACTTAAAATTTAGCAGATATTTAAAACCGTGGTAAGAAGACACCCTGTACTTATTCTGTATTGATGGTCCTATTTTAATAGCTACTTATGCATCCACAAAGTCTAATCCAGCAGATATAAGGAGGACTACATAGAAGCATATGTTTTTTAACTAAGTCTTAATCTGGAAAGATTTCTCAACTCTGTAAAGGATTTTCTGAATCACAAAGAGCAGAGGAGAGACAGTAGCATTCGAGGATTGATTTATATTTCTTTGAAATCTCTGCAATCTTCCCTTTTAAAGCAGTATTGCTGTTTTGCAGTAATGCGTGTGCTGAAGGTGATGTACATGAGCAGTTTCACCAACTTGCACGTTTTTCAGCATCTCCCAAAGCATTTTTTCTTTCACTCTTCTCATTGCTACAAAGCTTTGTACTTCAAAATAGCTAACTGTAAACCATAGTAACTACTCTCTTCTTTCAGGCCAGTATTCACAGCTTAACCCTTGTTGTGAAAGCATTACTTAGGAGTGAGAATTCATCACTGATTTTGAGAAATGACCATCAAAAACTGGAGGTAAGAACATGATAACTGATGTATTTGTTCTTCCTATAATTTATTGTGCTATGGAATCATTCATTTTCGTTCATTACTAATGAACTGATTGTTACCTTTAGTAATGCGTTATCCTACTCTGAACAGAAGTGATTCTGTATTACAGTAGAAATGTCAGAATTAGTCAGAAAATAACACCAAAAGCCCAATACCCACCAATGTACCTGGGTAAGGATAAATACTGTCTTAATTTTTTCTGCTTGCTGCAATATAAATACTTCCTGCAGCTATGTAAACTAAAAATATCATTAAAATTCTTTTAAGGAATCAATAGGATTTGAAAATTGTCCTGGGTCAATTAAAATTGATCTTACTTTGTATTTTCGTTATTATTTCCTTCTTTATTCTTTCTTTCCATTTCATTACCCAGGATATATGTTTGAAACAGGATCTTTCATTTTTCAGAAGTTTGCTATAATTTTCTTAGATAAGGAAGTATATAACATGATAGTAGTGGTGTCAGGTATAAAGAGAAAAGTCTTAAATTTTCTTAGAGGTATTATTTTTCCTTTTAGAACTCTTAATTCCAAGAATTTATAGTGTTTAAACATTGATCTTTTGTGATAACTAGTACAGGCAGGAGCTTATTTACTACAAATAGTAGTCCATTTCTTAAAGCGAAAGTCTTATTATGAGTTCTTATAGTTAATACCCCAAAATTTAGAAAAGTAATATTCAGTTTGAATTACATCTTACACAAAATATTTTTGAAAACGCAGAAATCAGAGGTCCACTGTAAGCTGATTTTGTATCTAGAAATTTCTTTTAAGTGGCAGGTTAAAATTCAGTGGAATGAAGTGATGCCCTGGAAAATCACTGCATACTGATCAATCGCTGCTGCTGTTTTGATATTTTAGAAGGACAAATTATTTATTGCTTACATTCTGAACACTTTGCAGACCATGATTAAGATTTCCAAAGAATACCCACCGGGTACAGTCCCGTTATGGGTTATCCTCCTGAGCATCTTTGCCGGACTCTTGATTCTTGCACTGCTGATATTTGCTCTGTGGAAGGTAAGCTGCACGTCCTTTTCCTCATGAATGTAAACAAACGTGCTTAAATTCTCTGTCATTTCTTTCTCATGACTAGAACCTCACAGACAATAATATTATCTAATAAAGAGTGTGAAATCTTGTAGAAATTACAAAATAATTAATTATACTACATTTTTCTGATGTGTAACAAGCGGTGCTGTCCAATTGAAACCTGTATTGCCATTATGTTAGGGAAGGAAAAATTATATATTTTTGTATGAGTAAGGGTTTATTAAGGGATTTTTCTGTCAGCTTTGGCTGTGACCTTTGACAACTAGGTTTTCTGGGTGCAAGAGATGCTAGGCCTGTAGTGTAAGTCTTGCCACAAGTGGGCACTCTTCTCCAGGCTAAAAATTTTGTTCATAATTGCATGAGACAGTTACAGTTTATAAATTTCGACGTGCATGATCTCTTGAAAATTTTGACATTATAAAATTAAATATTATACATTCAATTGAGTAAAAAATATTACTGTTAAGCAGTTTATTCTTTGACAATATGCAAGCAGAACAGTGATTCAGCAATCACTCCACTATATATTACTTTTACTTAGTTTTTCCATTCCAGGAAAAACAGTGTCGTAGTTCAGTGATAAAATATTAACTAACTTTGTACAGTAGTGTAAGTATTAAAATAGCAGTAAGAACCAGCACATGAACATAGCCAGTATGGTTTGTATGCTTTGAGCAGTTCTTAGTCACTTTTTTTCTTTCCTGCAGGCTGGATTTTTCAAAAGGCCACTGAAGAAGAAAATGGAGAAATGAAAAAGAAAAAGAAAAAAAAAAAAAAAAAAACAGAATTTTTTGCTCAGGTCTGCCTCCAAAATGTTACTGTAAAATTATAAACTTAGATGCAGTAGTTACAATGCTTTCTAAATACTGGTGCATTAAAAAAACCTAAGAAACAGAAAAACAAGAAGAAAATCAAGCACACATGCAAAGGAATGATGCAAAACAAGGATGAACAACCTTGCATCATTTTTTGATCTTCAAGAATTTACCTTTACGTGTTACTCATTTTTGGAGAGTAACTGAGTTCAAAGATTCTAACATTTTTTAATATTGAAAGTTTGTAGTCATATTTTTATATACCTATGTCTGTGGAATCATTTTTCATTCCAAATTACACAACAAGTCAGTTTGTATGTAGCAATCCCAGTCTTTTTTATCACCGTATGATTTTCAAAAGGAAATTGCATCATTTTCAAAATTCCCTCCTCATGTCAGTTCTGTGGAAGCAGATTCTCAATTCACAAGGCAGAACATGTAAACTTTGAGAATGCACCAAACACCATGTGATAGCTGATGCAATGGCAACTGAGAAGACAGAAGCACCTCCAGAATACTGGGTGAAAATTACTGAAATACTGTGGATTTCTCTTTCTACTCATTTTAGCATGTCCAGCTGAACCAAGGATACTCCAAGAAAGAGATTTTTATGGTCAAGTGGACCATAAAGGGTTGATCCATTAAATCACATAAATGTTTGAACTTGAAGTATATTTTTGGCAGGCCTAAAAATGCGCGAGTCATTCAAACCCATCTGATTGCACACTGTACTCAAATAAGCAGGGGCATAACTGTATCTGCAAATTGAAATGTCTGTATTTATGCAGAAAATGTTTAGAGGCGCCCTGAAAGTTTGACTCTTGCTGTATATCTTGGAGTAGCCAGCAGGGTGCTTCATAAACTGTCACTGTAAATTTCTTGTGTAGCTATTTAATCCAATTAGTTTAAAGTGTACAAAATGATAATTATCAAAAGAGCACAGATAGGAAATTTAGCACTGGCAAGCTTCTTCTAGTGTTATAAATCACAGCTCATCTTTATTGCTTATGAGTTTAAGAAGTGATGAAGAATTTTCATACTAAATAAGCACTTAACAAATGATGTTTATTTTGTGTCAAAGATTAAAAGTTTATATGAGAATACACTGAAATGTAGATAGCAAAAGGTTTCTTTAAGAATTTTTTTCTTTCTATTTAGATCATTCAGTTTCTTCCTTTCTTTTGTGCACTTATCTTTCTTCCATGAGGATCTCTCCCAGGGGCTCATGGCTGTGCCGTGCCCTTGAGAGCTTCCTGTGTTACTTGGAGCCACATGAAATTAACAGGAGAAAAAGGATGCATGCTGGCAAAGTGTGATGCTGCCTCAGCATGACTCAGTATTGATTGCCAGTAGATCAGAATATGCTGAGGAGGTGTTCTGAGTTCTGCAAGACATACTTGTTGGCAGAAAAGCTTTGCCTCACCAAGGAAGCCAGGAAAACTTGTTTCTCCTCTTGGAACAAACATCACTGAAATACAAAAAAAAAAAAAAAAATCGAAGAAATTTTCCGAAATGTTTTTGCTTATCACTGTCTTTATATTAATAACTTTTAAAAAGAGTCATAAATTTTATGTATTTTTCAAGAAGAGAATATAGATTGGGTTGAACATGCTGACGAGTAAAACTCTGAAAGTGTACCAGAAAGTGCTTCATTGCTTGAAAGATGCTGTTGCTCTTCAGTCCCTTCTATTTAGTTCCTAAATTGGAGAAAGGAGTTTTTAGGACAGGCTGACTTATGTGAATGTACCAAGTAGGATTGAGTTTGAACGTGTTTGCAATTTCTTGCTGTGTCTGTGGGAAAGGTGGCTCTTTCACAGCAGCAGTCTGCTGAAGGTAGCAGTATGACTCAGAGGAGAGGTCAGAGCCCTCCGTGGGAACACTGTGGGTGGCTGTGCTTCGTAGAGCCTGGGAGAGCCGCTGAGACAGTGGACATTGTTGCTGTGCTCGTCTGGACAGCTGGAAGTGCACCCTGCCTGAAGGGGGTCTGAGCACAGAATACATGAATGGAAGCAAAAAAGTGACATAGAGGAATTGTGGATAGAATCCCTGCTTCATGCATTGTGAAGGAAGCCAAAAATCTATTTGTTGAACTGTGAAGATGAATTAATACAGCGCTGTTTTCAGTTCCAAGCCAGACACAGGTTTTACTTGAAGAAAATTAAATATTTTGCCCATTTGATTGAAAGATTTAAATGGCACTTGTGACCATAGCATTTGAACACGTTGGAATTCTAATTTCTTTTTCTTACCGTGTTTCTGAAAAGGCATAGCAGTGTTGTTAACTTCTTACAGTTTTGTAAAGGAACAGAATTCTGAAGGAATTTTGACTCACCTATGCACACGTAGAAAGTCTATGGTAGCAGAGGAAATACTTGTATTTGTTATTATTCATTCCGTTTGTTAACAATGAGGTCATTTTTCCTGGCTTCATAAAATTACTCACAAGTTGTGTAAGACACACGTAATTCTTATGCAGCATATTTTAAAGTGTTTCACTATTTAGTTATGATAAGTTGTTAACCAGAGCTTTTCATTTTTCTTGTGACATTTCATATCTTATTTTAAATCATCAGCCTAACTGAAAACTATATAAGTCCAAAGAACAGACTATTTCCCTAGATAAAGACTATGCAAAAATAAATCAATACTATTTATCAAAGTAGAGTATGTTTAAGATCAGTGTTTCATTTTAGACCTTCTTTGCACTGTAAAAACAGTAATAAGCTTTTTATAACCACACTGCTTTCCTCATTCATGATGCTCTCTTTTCACATTTTTCCTATTATTTTATTTTCAATTATAATACCTATTTAAAAGATAAGTATACATACATACATACAAGTATGTCAAGGGGATAGCACTATAGCACATTATTCTTACACAATTCTTAGCGATTAGTAAACTCGCTATTTTTATCCATACTAGTCTTTCCACACAGCACTGGAAGAGCAGTATTTTACTGCTTTTCATGATATTCAACAGAAGAACCTACTGAAAGCAATATTGCAAGTATCAGGAACATCTCACTTAAATTTGGCAGGCACTAGAAGTACCAGAACATAGTTTTACAGCATGTAATCAGTTTTATTCCTAATAATAGACGTTAGGGTTGTAATGTGATTCTAATAACTAATAAGATAAATAATTTTTATTGAAACAAAAGCGTGTAAAAGTTCATAAATTGGGTGTGTAACCAGAAATTAAGCAACAAAAGGATTCTGGCCCACCCAGCTCCATTCCTAACTTCAGCACTGAAGTAGGTAACTTAGTGGGAGGGGACAAGCTACTTTTCTATAGGGCAGGAATTCTCTGCACACTCCTGCTTCAATATCAGGTTGTTCTAGAGATTGCTGATCCCATACATGATTTTAGAAGACTTAGGAAACAGCATCTGCATTAGAGCAGTCTCCCTGAGCAGCTGCTTGGGCTCCTTGGGCAGTTCCTTTGCTTGTCTGGTTTCCCTCTAAGTCATCATTATGAGCCATTACTAGAGACACAACCCACCTACCCTGACCCCTTACCTGAGCCCTCTAGTACATATCCTGTCCTGAGTCATTTTGAGCATGGTGTTCCTCTTCTTTAGAGCTTGAGTCAGGGGAATCTACCTTAAACTGAAGCCAAGGGTTTTCATCTCACCTGGCACCAAAAGGCTGGAAGTAGGGTCATACTCATCTAATGAATTCCACATAATCTAATTGGTAAATTTCTTTGATTGCCTGTTGTATAGATAGTGACCCATTCAAAAATAAAAGCAAATAAGAGAATCAGAATGTACTGCTCTTAACTATACCACTTAACAGGAATAAAAGGGGATTTACATACTTTTAAAGAAAACCACAACATTCTGCACATCATTTTCTTTTTCCTGTAAAAGTATTCCATGTGCTTCATTGATTAAAAAACAAATTATGAGTCTAACAAGTCTCCTGTGTAGTTTGTTTGCTTGTTATTGATATAAGAATAATATAAAGCACCTCAGTACCTAAAAAACAAATTCATGTCCCTGTCAATAGAAGGGCATTGTAGAAATAAGCATTCTTGCACAGCATAATATCCAGGAAAGCTTGATGTGGTCAAGCTGTCAGAAACACATTGTCATTAGATTTATGGACTTTGTGCTTATACCCATGCTTGAAAGCTCTCTAGAAAATCATATGACTTCCTGGCACAGAGTTTTGTCCATGACAGTAAATAAAAGTTGGAAGATACATTCATTCATTTATTCATTCATTCAGTCATTCATTCATTCATGTAACTGTTCTTCCTGTCCAGAGATTCTTCTGTACAACTTATTCCTGTAACCCAAAAAGTCCATGGTCTTGCATAATTGTAAATGATTCACATTAACCTCCTTAAACCTAGTAAAAATTTTTATCAAAACTTCCTAGAAGACAAAGATTATACTTTTTATATCACAGTTAACTTTCAGAAAACATTACAGAACATGTAATAACTTTTCTCTCATCAGAGACTACTTGGATGATGAATCACAATTCTCTAATAGCAACATCCTGTCTAGTCATGGGGGAGTGCTTACCATACTAACTACTCTGTATGTATCTGATCATTAGGAATTTGCTGGACATAGCCCATGGGAGCATTTCAATGAAAATCAAGGAGAAAAAATCAATTTCTATTTTTGTTTGTTTGTTTTAGATTGTTTTTCGATGGAATTAGTGAGTAACTAAAACACTTTCTCACAGTAAGAAGTGTAATATGATGTGTGATTTGCACAGAACTGGATTAGAGCTCTTCACATTTATCAGAAGCAGCCCTTAGCACTTTATAGTTCAGAGATAATGCCATTTCATGCAGTGGGTGTGGTTTGAGGTTTGAGGTGTGTAACAATAGTCATAAAGATTAAAGTGATGATGAAATTTTAGTAACGACTGATACCACAGTTTAGACAGAACAACAGGATTATGTTTTAAAAAGTGGATGATAAAATGAATTATCATCAATGAAATCATGTTTTAGTTAGAAAGACTTAGGGCTGACACCTCAGAGATAATCGATTTTGTTCATTCAATTAAAAAAATTGAGTGAAAGACTGAAGGTAGATTTTGATTTTGACTCTAGCACAGTGGGGTATAAAGCTACTTTACTGCTTTTCCCTGCTCATACACTTACCCTTCTGCCCTTCTTTTCTCAGATTCTGAGCATTCTCAGAAGGGACAGACATTCCTCAAGGGTTCACTGAATGTTGCACCTCCTGGGGATTTTCAAAGAAATGGAAGAGGAAGCAGGAGTATTCAAAGAAGTTTGAACTAGGTCTAGCGAGCCAGTTGTCTTGACACACACTGTACACCCCCTTTGCCCACTTCTTTGCTTTCAGTGATGGTGAAATCACACTTCTTGGTTATGGTTCAGCTTGATTTGGTACTGGAAGTTAATATTTATCACAAAGTTTCACATATCGGGTTAAGTCTTACATAAGGTTTATTCATGTTCACGCTACTGTTATTCTTCCTGGGGTAAAGGAATAGGATTTCTTTCTCTCATGAAACTTTCTTCATGTTGTTTTCTATTACAACACATGTTCACTGTATTAGAGTCGGTAAGATGACAAACAGAGGATGTCCTCAGTTTTCCCTGAAAAGCATTTGAAGTTTAGCAATTCCGTGACAGTAGTCTGAGAAAAGTAGATTACTTTGTATCATTTTGGAGAACACACACAGAAATCTTGCTCAATATTTTCTCATGGTCCAAATTAATAGCCGTTCATAGGTCACTTTCTTGTATGCCAGCTCATAAAATCTCACTGACAAAAGCATTACTCTGGCCTCAGCCATTTTACACTGTGCCAGAATGGATGCTATTACATCTCAAAAATTTTAGGGCTCAGCTACAATTTCCAATGACCCTGTTAGCCAGGAAAAAAAAACAACCAGTTCTGGTGGCACTAGTGATGAAGGTTTTGAGACTCCCAGGAACTCCACAAACTACTAAATTGATTTTTGCTGTTAATATGCGGGATCTGCCAAAATTAACTCAGTCTCCTCTGAGTGCTCCTGTGTGTCATGAATTCTCAGTATTTGGAAAATTGCCTATAGTTCTCATTGTACAGGCAATTATTAGAGACTAATATAAGCCTTATAGCGTGCTGCTACAACTTAGTTCATAGAATCATAGCATCATTAAGTTTGGAAAAGACCTCCACAATCGTCAAGTCCAACCTTTGACTGAACACCATATCAAACAAACCACAGCACAAAGTGCCGTGTCCAGTCATTTCTTGAACACCTCTGGGGATGGTGATTCTACCATCTCCCTGGGTTACCCATTTCCGTACTTAACCATACATTCTGTGAAGAAATTCTCCCAAATTTCCAACTTCCCCTGGCAGTGCTTGAGGCTATTTCTTCTTCTGTTGCTTGTTACTTGGGAGAAGAGACCACTCCCACCTGGCTACAGTCGCTTTTCAGACAGGTGTAGAGGGTAATGTCACCCCTGAGCCTCCTTTGCTCTGGGCTAAACACCCCCAGCTCCCTCAGCTGCTCCTCACAGCACTTGTGCTCCAGACCCTTCCCCAGCTCTGTTCCCTTCTCTGGACTCACTCCAGCCCCTCAATGTCTTTCTTGCACTGAGGCACCCAGAACTGGACACAGCACTCCAGGTGTGGCCTCACCAGTGCCCAGTACAGGAGGACAATCCCTGCCCTGGTCCTGCTGGCCACACCATTGCTGATCCAGGCCAGGATGCCATTGGCCTTCTTGGCCACCTGGGCACACCCTGGCTCATGTTCAGCTGCTGTCACCAGCACCCCAGGTCCTTTCCAGCCCCTCTGTCCCAGCCTGTGGCACTGCCTGGGGTTGTTGTGACCCAAGGGCAGGACACAGCACTTGGCCTTCTTGAACCTCACACCATTGGCCTCAGCCCATGGATCCATCCTGTCCAGATCCCTCTGCAGAGCCTTCCTGCCCTCCAGCAGATCAACACTCCCAGCCAACTTGTGTCATCTGTGAAGGGACTGAGGACGTACTCAAGCCCTTCTCAAGGTCATTGATGGAGATACCAAGATGAACTGGCCCCAGTACTGAGACCTGGGGAAACAGCACTAGACACCAAACAAAATCTATGAAAGTTGCAACAAGCACATGGCCTTTGCACATGGCCTAATTGCACAGTTCCAGTTAGATGTCACGAACCCCCAGATGGGGCATGACCTCTCTCTTTACATGGCTCCTCTTATTTGGCCATCCTGCCAGCCCTTCATGCAAAGAACTTTCAGATTTTAGTCCAGTTTTTGTGGGCTGGTCTGTTGGTTCTCCCCCAGACATATTTTCTTAGAAGGTGAATATGATTTTTGCAATCTGGGTAAGGACTGTTTTACAAACACATTAATAACAAAAGAAAGATGAAGGAAAACCTCCTTCTTCATAGAACACAGTGGGGGAAATATAGTTACCAAGGATGAGGAAAAGTCTGAGGTTCTTGATGCCTTCTTTGCCTCAGTCTTCAACTGTAAGACCAGTGATCACCAGGGCAGCCAGCCCCCTGAGCTGTCTGACAGGGATGGGGAGCAGAACAGACCCCCTGCAATCCAGGAGGAAGCAGTCAGTGACCTGCTGTGCCACTGGGACACCCACAAGTCTATGGGACGAGACGGAATTGAGCAAGGAGTGAGGAAATTGGCGGAAGAGTTTGTCAAGCCACTCTCCATCATTCATTATCAGTCCTGGCTAACTGGGGAGGTCCCAGATGACTGAAGGTTGGTCAGTGTGACTCCCATGCACAGGAAGGGCTGGGAGGAAGATACGTGAGACTGCAGGCCTGTCAGCCTGACTGTGGTGCCAGGGAAGGTTATGGAACAGATAATTTTGGACCTATAGGGATCAGAGGCATCAGACCCAGCCACTAAAAATTTAGGAAAGGCAGGTCCTGCCTGACCAACCTGATCTTCTATGACCAGGTGACCTGCCTGGTGGATGAGGGAAAGGCTGTGGATGTTGTCTACCAGGACTTCAGTAAAGCCTTTGACACTCCCACAGCATTCTCCTGGAACAGCTGGAAGCCCAGCACTTGGACAGGTGCACTCTTTGCTGTCTTAAAAACTGTCTGGATGGCCAGGCCCAGAGAGTGGTGGTGAGTGGTGCCACATCAAATTGGTGTCCGGTCACTGATGGGCTTCCACAAGGCTCAGTATTGAGCCCAGCCCTGTTCAGTATCTTTGTTATCCTGTTCAGTATCTTGGAGATCTGGATGAAGGGATTGAATGTACCCTTTACTAAATTCACAGGAGACACCAAGTTGGGCAGCAGTGCTGATCTGCTGGAGGGCAGGAAGGCTCTGCAGAGGGATCTGGACAAGATGGATCCGTGGGCTGAGGCCAATGGTGTAAGGTTCAAGAAGGCCAAGTGCTGTGTCCTGCCCCTGGGTCACAACAACCCCAGGCAGCACCACAGGCTGGGACAGAGGGGCTGGAAAGGACCTGGGGGTGCTGGTGACAGCAGCTGAACATGAGCCAGGGTGTGCCCAGGCGGCCAAGAAGGCCAATGGCATCCTGGCCTGGATCAGCAATGGTGTGTCCAGCAGGACCAGGGCAGGGATTGTCCCCCTGTACTGGGCACTGGTGAGGCCACACCTGGAGTGCTGTGTCCAGTTCTGGGCCCCTCAGTGCAAGAAAGACATTGAGGGGCTGGAGTGAGTCCAGAGAAGGGAACAGAGCTGGGGAAGGGTCTGGAGCACAAGTGCTGTGAGGAGCAGCTGAGGGAGCTGGGGGTGTTTAGCCCAGAGAAAAGGAGGCTCAGGGGTGACCTTATCACTCTCTACACCTGGTTGAAAGGAGGCTGTGCCCAGGTGGGGGTCAATCTCTTCTCCCAGACAACCAGTGACAGGATGAAAAGACGTAAGTTTAAGCTGCACCAGAGGAAGTTTAGATTTGACATTAGGAGGAGTTTTTTCACAGAAAGGGTGATTAGACATTGGAATGGGCTTGATGATTGCAGAAGTCTTTTCCAACCTAATTGATTCTGTGATTCTGTGAACACTTTTTAACGATCAACTAGACAATGCCTGATCACATTACCACATTTTATCTGCCACCTTTCTGGTGTTTCCTCTTTTACTCAAGGTTTGTAGCTAATTACAAATAATGTAGCAAATGACCAGGAGAGAATAGGTCCAGTTCAGCAGTTACAGATATACCAAAAGTTGTGTATCTTCTATGTTCAATATTATTTTTTATTAGATTCACATACTTAAATTGCAAACAATCTCAGAAGGAAAAAAAGAAGAAAATAAATCTGTCACAAAGTAATGCATTAAGACTAAAATACTTCTCACATAATTAGTTAAAAATTCAGTGGGATTCAGTAGAATTTGTTAAGAGAGTCAGGTTTGCTAATAAATGCCTAGTAAATGCTTGAGCAACTTTTGATGGCAGGAAAATTAAAATGAAGAATTTATAGATCTTAATTCCAAAAAAACGGAGAACAATTACGATATTTTCAAAATATAAATGATCAAAGATGTAAACAAAGCATATTCTGAGGAAATAAAGGTTCCTGTCTTCTCCTCAGGTACTTTTAAATCCTGTCTGACAAGTATTTTAAAGATACTCGCTCTTTTTAAGAGTTCATGTAGTTATTGGAGCTGTATCAAGGTTAATACTTTGGTAATTGGGCTGAACTTCCTGAAGTAGCACATCAGCTGCTCTAGAGACACTGAAACTACATAGGTTTCGTTAGCAGGCTCACTATAGGACCTCACTTTTGGGATCACAGGTGAATGGAACCCTTCTTCACTGGCTTCACTATGTCCCATTTATACAATTTTCCCACTACAGGTACAAGCTTTCCTAACTTGAAAAGAGAATTAGTAAAAATATGTGTATGTATTTTGTGCTGGGTAGAACATCGTTCAGTCAAAACAGCAAGAAACAGGTAAATGTGTGCCGGTGCATCCAGAGTAGGAGTGGTGCTGTGCATCAAGAGCAAGACTGGAGAGTTCCTGTGTAGCACTTGGAGATGATCAAACCAAAGCTGCAAAAAAAGTGTTAAAAATGCGGGGTTTGGACAGCAGCATAGCAAAGTGCTGTTTTGTCCTTTACTCATTGCCTATGTGATACCTAAAAGGCCTTTCATGTATTTTTGACCTTTTCCAGTTTTATTCCAAAACTGAGCTATTACTAATGTCTAAACTACATCCTCACAGCTAATTTTAACATTTCCTTTATAGATTTGGGGCTGTTTTCTTAGTAGCTTGTTCTTCTTCCCTTCAGTGCAGCCCTTAATGTAATATTTTTGTTACAGACACCATGTTTTTGCTAAAAACAATAACTGATATTTGGAGGCCTTCTCTCCAGCATCTTCAGACAAATTAAAGACTGACCTGGAGCCATACGTCTTGGCCTTCTGTGTGTAAATTAGTCACCTTTCCAAGATTTCCTCACAGAACTATATTAACAGAGATAATTTTTGCATACTACAGAAACTCCAATTCTGTGGTCAGCCCTTGCAAATGACAAAAATGCAAATACCTGCATGTTTCTCTGAGAAGGCTGGCATTAATTTGTACATTTTTTCATCACATTAAAAAGCTAGAATAACATGCATAAATTGTAAAATTGATCGTTAAGTATGTCTTCACCAGAATAACTTTTAAAAGCAAATATTTGTTCATTATCTTCAGTTCTTAATGTTTATTCTTTCTTGAAAATGCAAAACCTATAGTGAATTTTTCATGGTAATCAAGTGACCTGCTTCACACAGTCCTTACTGTGAAAAAGAAAGTATAGTAGAGTAAAGAAAAGATAGTATAATATCAGGCAGATATGGTGGTTTTGGCAAGTGTCCCTGTAATCGATGGCAAGCAGACATGACAAGGTGTTATAAAACATCATTAAACAACAAACACGTGTACAGTAAAGGGTGTGTATCAGACCCCATTTCCTAGTGCAGAGATAAGGAACACTAACCAAACTGTTCTCTGAGTAATTTGATTATCAGTGTAGGTGAACAATGATAAATAATAACTTCTCTGAATATGCGCAACATACGTATAAAATTTCTGAAATGAGTCAGAAATGGTGAAATATTGCACAATCTAAAAACTTTTGTTTCCCATAATATGCAAAGTAGAGTTCAGGATTATATGAGAAGGTTGTTATCAAATGGCTTACAATAATTCAAAACAAAAGCATTCATCTAAGGGAGTATTGTTAAAGAATACAGTAATTGTCACAGTGTTTATTCTTCTACAACCTATTCTTTGTCAAAACAGAAGAATATTGGTCTAAGAAGCAGCACCCTGGGAGACAGCCTTGTGTGTGAGAAATTATTCTTCAACATTGTGTCTAGATGAGAAAGAAAGTTTCATATCCTAAGGGTAAATTTATAATTAGAATGATGTAACTGAATCAAAGACACTGTTTCTCAGGAAACAGAGACATTAGTCTACAGAGGTTATTTTAGGGTGGGGCAGAGGCGATTCTAGGTGTATTCAATTATTAAGAAACCTTTGTCTCTGCTGTGGATTTTTGTTTGAGGTTTTTTATTGTCCTTTCATTAGTATTTATTAATTCATGTTATTTTTCTTCCTTGTGGAAGTATAGTTTTTCCTTCTTGTCCTGGAGTGGCACACACATGGGTACACTCAGCGCAGATGGAAAGAAAAGCTCCCACGGCTGCTCTTCCCATCACAATCTGCCTGCTGGTCACTGGATCAGTCTGGGTGCTGAAGCTGGTGTTACTCCTTCAACAGCTGCACCTTGAAGTGTCTGCAGGGCTTCTGTGACACCGTGCAAAGGAAACACAGTGCTCCCAGAGGGCTGTGACTCATCTCTGGTGATGACGGACCAAGGGCTTTGGAGAGGGCTTTGGAGTTCAGCAGTGACCATGTCTTGGGAAGTGCTCACAGTGATTCCATGCACAAGATCTTGCATTAAGAGGGGTAACACGCCTGTGTGTCCTAAAAAGTAAATACATGAAAGAAGCCAATGTAAGTTGTACAAAGACAGGTCTCTGCTGTGCTTCCATCAAGTGGATTTTAACATCCTGATGGAGATTTCTTTAACCACGTGATGTCAATATAAAACCCTGTCTTGGTTTGAAAGACATTTCCTTGGAATGGAAAATGCAACCCCATTCCCTCCAGATTATTATAAATTTGAAATTAAGGGGCTTTCAGCCAAGGATATGAGAAACAGGAATAACAGTTCTTTATTAATACATATAAATATATATAAACCAAACCAAACCAAACAA
>VZRR01006423.1:343259-362980 GCA_013398015.1 Oreocharis arfaki | reverse complement strand
GAGGTAGGGGGGTGCTGGAGGGGCGGCGGGGTGGCAGCGGGGTGGCACTGACCCCCTCTGTGTGTGTCCCCTTCACCAGCGTATCGGTGCCATCGCCCTGGGCGACATCCTGGCGGCCGAGAAGGTGGAGGAGAAGAGCTTCGGCAGCTCGCACGTCATGCAGGTGGTCTACATGGGCACGGGCGGGCAGCAGGAGACAGCCTACCTGCAGTGCAAGGTGCGGCGGGGACGGCGGGGGCACCCTGGGGGATGCCACAGCCCGGGAGGTGTCACAGCCCGGGAGGTGCCACAGCCCGGGCGGTGCCACAGCCCGGGGGATGCCACAGCTCGGGCGGTGCCACAGCCCGCGGGTCCCTCTGACTGTCCCCGACCCCGCAGTGTGTCAGCGAGCTGAACCAGTGGCTGTCAGCCCTGCGCAAGGTGTGCGGCAACAACCCCCGCGTGCTCCGCTCCTACCACCCCGGCGTCTTCCGCGGGGACAAGTGGAGCTGCTGCCACCAGCGGGACAGGACAGGTACAGAGAGGTGGCCCCGGAGCCCCCCAAGTGTGCTGGGGGTCCCCCCTTACGGTGACCCTGCTGCCCCCGCAGGGTTGGGGTGCGACCGGACCCGGCACGGCGTCACCCTGCAGGACTGGAGTGACCCCCTGGACCCCACGGCGGAGGCTCAGCGCCTCTTCCAGCACCTCCAGGGCCTCCGGGGGACCCTCAGGTGAGTCCCTGCCCCCGGGACACCCCCCTGCACCTTCCCTGCAGCCCCTTATCCTCTCGCCAAGGGGCTGTCCCTCTCCTCCCCTTCTCACCAGGGAGAAATACTGGGAGCTGCTGGAGCCGCAGGATGCCCAGAACGGCCCTCGGGGTGAAGGTAGGTTGAGGGTGGGGGGTTTTGGGGGTCCTATTGGGGGTACTCTGGGTGGGAGATGTTCCCAGGGGTCACAGGGGGCTGTGGTGGTTTGGGGGTGACCCCAGGGGGGCTGTGGGGTCTCACTGTCCGCCCCCTCTCCTGCAGACGCTCCCCTGCCCGAGGGGCTGAGCCGGCTCTTCGCGGTGCTGGGGGACCTGGAGAGTTGTCACCGCCGGGCACAGATCCCAGAGCCCCCGACCCCGGCCCTGCTGCAGCCGCAGACGTGAGAGACCCAGGGTCCCCCCGCGGGGGTCGGGGTCCTCCCGCCTCGGGGACCACGGGGCTGGCAATAAAGGCACTTTGTACCCTGCAGCCCTGCCCTGTCTGTCTGTTGGGGCTGGGGATGGGCACTGGCGGGGGACTGACTGGTGGCACGGGTGGTGGCACTGGTGACAGTTACACTGGTGACATCTCTTAGGGTCCTGCTGGCGCCATTTCTGGTGGCCTTACTGGTGGTGGCACCACTGGTGGCTCTGCTGGTGGCCTGATGCACGCACTGGTGGGGGTTCTCTTGGAGGTGCCACTGATGGTGGCCCTGCTGCCATCGCTGGATGTCCCTGCTGGTGCCATTTCTGATGGCCCTGCTGCTGCTGGTGGTTCTATTGAAAACACTGCTGGTGGCTCTACTGGTGCCATCACTGGTTGGCCTGCTGGTGGCCTATTGCTGGCAGTGGTGCCACCCCCGGAGTCTCTGCTCCTGGCACTGCTGGTGCTCCCTGCGGGTGCCATTTCGGCTGGTCACCGCGGTGGTGTCTCCAGTGGGGACACCGCTGATGGGGTCACTGGTGTGTGTTCTCCTCCCGCCACCCCCGATGGCCGCACCGGTGGCTCTGCTGTCGGAGCCATCCCCGCCTCTGCCGCCGTCCCCAGTCCCCCGCTGGAACTGGTCCCACTGGTGCCTTTGCCTGCATTCAGTCCTCCCGCCCGCCTGGGGGCGCTGTGAGACCGGTAGCCCTAGAGAGAGGACGGAGGTGACGTCGGCGGAAGTGAAGCGGCGGCCGCCATAGCAACGGCGGGATGAACGCGCCACCGGCCTTCGAGTCCTTCCTGCTCTTCGAGGGCGAGAAGAAGTGAGGGCACACCCGGGGGCGGCTAAATAAACCCTAATCAGACCGCGGGGGGCAAGGGGAGGGGAGAGCCCGGGCGTTTCCCCCCAGTGCCCCGCTGTTCCCGGGCCCGCATGGATCGATAACATCCCTGTATCCCATCCGTCCCCTCAGGATCACCATCAACAAGGACACCAAGGTGCCCAACGCCTGCTTGTTCACCATCAACAAGGAGGACCACACGCTGGGAAACATCATCAAGTCGTAAGTTCAAGCGGGGAGAAAATTTGAAGAGAGGTTTGGGGCTTTTTCACCCCTCATTTCACTGCTGTTTTATTTGGATTTTTTTACTCCCGTTGCAGGCAGTTGCTCAAAGACCCGCAGGTGTTGTTTGCAGGGTATAAGGTGCCACACCCTCTAGAACATAAGATTATCATCCGTGTCCAAACCACCCCCGATTACAGCCCCCAGGAGGCTTTCACCAATGCCATCACGGATCTGATCAGTGAACTCTCCCTCCTGGAAGAGAGGTTCAGGGTAAGTTTCTTTTGTTCCTTCAGACGATTTGGGCTTGTTACAATTAATCAAAGGGATGGGATCGTGTGTCTTAGGGCTGCTGGGTTTTAGGTTTATGAATTAATTCAAGCCACCCTCATTGTGTTGTTCAGCTGCTGTCAAGGCATGGCAGAGCCTGGCTGCTGTTAAGTGTCTTCCATGTGTATTTATTTTATTTTTTTTTACTTTTCCTGACAAAACGCTGTGCTAGTTTGTGCTCAGTTTCTTTATTTATTTAGCCCCTGAATTCTGAGATTTAATCTGCCCAAAATATTACTCACACAAAACCAGGGAGACTGTGACTAAGATCCTGCCTCTGATGTGCTGGGAAAAGGCACCAGGCCACCCATTTGTAAATAAATTTTGATTTTAATTTCAGTGTTATTTTTCTGGTGGTGTAAAGGTTTCCACTGGTGGTTGCTGTGCTTCACAGAAGAGTCAGGGATGTTTAAACATCCACCTCCAGCTCAGTTACAACTCTTGTCTTAGCATGTGTGTTTTTGCTTTTGTTTTACAGGTTGCTATTAAGGACAAACAAGAAGGAATTGAGTAAAATACCCCCTTTGGAGCAGACTGTTACGTCTGAGGCAGAATGATGAAATATTTAAACCTCCATTCATGGCAAATATTTCCCCCCTTGTCCCACTTCTGTTTAATTTTTGACAGCAGCAGCAATATTTTGAGGTTTGGGGTTTTTTTTTTTCAATAGCAGACAGGCACTTTGCCAAGAGGATAAATGTCTTGTTGGATTTGGTGGATAAGTCAATAAAGTGATTTTTAGTTTTCTAATTGGAGCCTTAAGGCAAATATTTGTCCTGGGCTGTTGGGGAGGTTGTTGTGGGAACAGTCCCAGTGTGAGAAGCTGCTCAGTGACAGCTGTAGATGAACTCTCTGCTTTTCCTGCCAAAAACTCCAGGCACTGCCAACTGAACCGGTATTTTGTTTTATTCAGTGTCATTTCTATAAAACAAATGCACAAATTGTGAAAACTTACAGTAAAAGAAACCGGATGTTTACGATGAATTGATGAGTTTAACAAACTCTTACCTTGTTTGTTTTTTTTTTTCCATCTTGCACATAAAGCTGGCCTAGAAAACGTTCATGGGCACATGGGTAAAACAGTCACTAATACTGCACTAGGTCAAAGCACGGGGGTGGGACTGTGGCACAGGGGCCTATGACTTCTTCCAGATTGCTGTTATGTTCACACTGGTCAGCACCACAAGGTAGGTGAAGGCAGGGTCTGCTACCACGTTGTTCACCAGGATCTCAGGAGGCTGCTCCCCGTTCACCCGGAGCTCTGGCCACTTGAGGATCTGTGGGGAGAACAGAGGGGGTGATGGTTTGTCTGAGGGGGAAATGGGGCCCTGGGGAACCTGAGGCAGAGGCTCTGCCCTTTTCTGAGGGCTGCTGGAGTTGTGTGATATTCCCAAAGGGCTGGAGTTTAGTGCAGGGGGGCTCGAGCAGGAAGGGACAAGTGAAAACAGCTGCACCTCAGTCCCAAAGGAACTGACTGGGGGCTTGGCAATGCACTTCCAAAAAAACCTGAGGAATCATTGAGTTGTTGAGGTTGGAAAAGACCTCCCAGAGCATCAAGTCCATCTTGTCACCCAGACCAGAGCTCTGAGTGCCACCTCCAGGCATGGTGACTCCTCCAGCTCCCTGGGCAGCCCCTTCCAACACATGAATAACCCTTTCAGTGAAGAAATGGTGGAACACTTGAGTCGCTTCATACACCTCTGTCTAATGTAGCTCCAGAGCAGTGGGTGGGAGCCTTTGAGAGTGTCTGTGATTGTCCTTTCAGAGGGACAGTGTAAACACCTCCAAAATTTAATAAAGAAGAAAGGGGGAGATGTGGTGGTGGTAACAGCAGCTGAAGCTGCCCAGGATTGTCAGGAAAGCAACACCACTGCCCGTCGGTGGGTTAGAACATAGCTTCTATCCCCCATCTTTTAACTATACCCCTCAGGTTGTCAATCCCAAGTTCCCCCTCCCTGTTTTATTATAATAAGTTAGTAAATATTCCGTTCTTACATGAACAAATATTCATATGTTCCAGAAAGTTCTAAGTTCCTTGACGCCCCGTTGGTCCAAGTTTCTGTCAATTTAAGATACCCTCCCCTGTTCACGTTTTGTTGGCTGTTGTACCCTTTGTTCCTCCCCTGTTCTTCCCCGACATTGGTCGCTTGTATTCTCTCCACCCCCTTCTCCTTCTCCATAAAAGTTGTTGTAAGTCAGTCCGGGAGGGGTTTCTGCCACTGCATTTTTTTTGGTGCGTGGTTCTGCTCCTCTGCTTTCCCTTCAATAAACATCACTGGAATGGCAAGCACCAGCCTCTCCCTCTCCTTTCCGTCCCGGAGACGCGGCAGCGCCCTGCGCTCCAGGCGGGCTGCCTGCGCCAGAGCTGGGAGTGCGGGACCGGCTCTGAGCTGCGAGGCAGAGATCCTCGGAGTGTCCCAGCCGGCCACCTGGACCGCGTGTCAGGACAGGAAGGGAACAGTGACTGCCCAAAAGAGAACTGTCTCCAAGAGAGGGAAATACTGGGCAGAAAAAGGGTGAGTGAGCACAGGGAAGCAGTGAGCCATTTCCTGCCAGGGAACCTTCAGTCTGGCTTCTCTGCCCTCCCTGGGGGATGTGCAGACCTGTGCTCTTGTGCTCCCCAGTTTAACCAGCACTTTTTTAGGGCCCTTCTGGGAAGAGCTGTAGGGAGTGACAGATTTGCTTTCCAGCTCCTCGTTCCTGTCCCAGTGAATGGCCTTGGCCACGCTCTGGAGATAGCTTTTAATTGCTTGTGAGTGTCAGGTGTGAAAACACGAGGCATGTTCTGGGATAAACCTGCTCAGGAGACTGGGATCAGCTGCCCTGGGGTGGAAGGGAGGCCCCAGAGAGGACCTCAGACCTACCTGTGTGGGAGAGATCCTGCGCTCCGAGCGCTTTCCCTTTGCAGAGCCCCAGGCTGAGGTGTAGCTGGAGAGGTTGTACATCCACACACTGCCCTTCTCATCCCCACAGAACACGTACTCTTTTGCTGTGAGAGCAGAAGAAAAAGCTGGAAAACGAGCGTGGAGCTGGGAGTCTGTTCTGCTGTAAAGCAGAGCTCCAGGGAGTGCTGCAGGATCTCAATGGAGGGTGCCAGATTTCAGCAAAATGCCCTTTCTGGCACAAAAATATCCATCTCCCTTGCTCTGAAAGAACTCACTTCATTTGAAGATAAACCAGCTATCTTCAGTGTAGAAAAATGAGTGCTAAGTGCTTTGGGATTTCTCCTGACCTTTTTTAGACTGGCTTTGGGAAGTGCTGACTAGTCCAGGTTTGTCCATTCCTTGTCAGTCTCCAAAACCAGCTGCCCAGTGTGTGACATCCCTGCCCACAGATGCACTCAGCATCCCAGTGGCTCCACAGGGCCCAGCCCTGAGCTCTGTGCTTTAAAAATCTATGCAAGGAAGACCCCCCCAGCCTCAGTTGCCCCCCCTTATAGGGCAGATGGTGCAGCTGTAATTATTTATTACTTGTGTTATTTCCACCCAGCTGGTGCTGGGCTGAGGCTGCGCAGTGCTGGAGCTGCACTGCAGAGCTGCACAAGGGAGAGCAGAGCTCTCTGATGGGCTCTGAAATCCAGGCCTCTGCTTCCAGCTCCAGGCTGGTCCCATGGATCAAAGGAGAGCCATGGACACCTGGGAAAAGCATTACCCAGGAAATGAGTGCTGCCTACCTGGGCAGGTGCTGAGTGTCAGGTAGGACATGTCTGTCGTGGACCACTCCAGCTCAGCCAGAATAACTGCAGACATTGTCCGTTGGCATCCTTTTCCCTTGGCATCAAAAGACCTGCTCCAGCTCCACAAGTATATGCAGCCTGGTTTGGAGCTCTTGGAAACTAGGGAAGAAAGGAAGGGAGAGGCTGTGGCAGCTGCTGAGAGGCAAAATGCATCGAGACAGAGGTGGTCCATCCAGAATATGGTGCTTAAGCCATGGGATCTGATCCAGCAGCAACTGCTTCCATCTGCTTTACCTTATTTCAGGAAAATTGGAGGTTGCAGAGAGATTTTCAGTGCTATGCTTATGTTCCTGAGCTGCAGAACAAGCACAAGCTGTTCAGGAAGAGCCAGCCCATGATGTGAAACCCCCAGTTCCCCTGAAAAAAAATACTGTTGCCACCAGCAGAAAGGGGCTCTCCTCCATTCCACCTTGGCACTGCTTGGCCAAGTGTGCTCTCAGGGATGTGTCCATCTGATTCCCAGTCCTGTCCAAGCACGGGTTTGCACTCTAGGCCACATTTGTGGGAAAGACAAGTGACTCTGGGAGACAGCTCCATCCTGTGTAGCCCCCTCAAAGCTAATGAAGAGGCTGTCACACCCTGTCCAGCCCCTCTGCTCATTGTGCTGGCTTCACCCTGCACAGGCTGAGGTGCCCCCCAGCTTTTGGGATTGGGCTGTTGTGATTATACTCACCAACAACATCATCATTGAGAAAAGCCAAACCGTCAACCCTGTGAGATGTTGTCATGCTTTCATCATCAGGAAACTGGAATATGGCTTCAAAAGGCCTAGAGCAGAGGGAAGGGTGAAATGAGCCAAGTCCTGAACAGCCAGCAGTGAAAGGGCACCCAGGTGCAGAGCCCAGAAGGAAATTTGTGTGTTAGTGAGTCTCTTGCCAAGCTCAGGTGAATTCCCCCTTGAACTCACACTTTTGGTCACCTGGGTTTATTAACACAGCAGAAGCCTGTTTGCTCAAGAGATTGCTGTTCCACTCTACCTCATTTTCAGGCATCAGGGTTAGTATTTGTTAGCAGGGCATGACTTTACTTGCTTCTTCCTTGTATTTTTTTCCTGAGCTCCCACAGAGTGCCAGTTTCCTGGGTTCCCTCACGTACCAGGAGCAGGGAAGGCCTCACTGTGAGACTGGAAATCGATCCAAAACTTCACACTCCGTTACACTACCTGGAGATGACACGCCCTTGAGTTTTGGGGTATTGGATTACACTCCTGCAAAGCAGCCTGCAACACCTGCGGACTGCAGCTCTAATACAAGCTCCCAACAGTCCTTGAGCATCATGCTCCTATTTTTTCTGGCCATTCTGGGAAGGAGAGGACGTTTTAAGTTTGGTAGGACATGCTGCTTTTCTCCTCAGGTAGAAACCAAGCCTTTGCTAGGACTATCTCTTCTTGTTATGGAAAGCAAATGCATGCTCCCAGCTTGTGGTCCTCACCTGCTTTTTTGTCCCTTATCCAGTTTTATGTTCCAGGCAAAGCAGCCATCTTCACAGCCTGCCAGCAGGTACTGCTCCGGGCAGGTGGGGACCAGGGCAATCCGGAGGGGGATAGAGGCCGTTTCCAGCACCAGCAGCTGGCTAAAAAAAAGCAGAGAACATGCAGTTAAGTGGTGCTGTGACGTGATAGTTACAGGCTCCTGGACTGGCCACATCTGGTTTTTGAACCTTTACCTTGCTTTGAAATTGTAGTCACAGTCTGGAATCCCAATATCCCAGAGTGCAATTCGCTTGTCATAGGATGCAGCTGTGGGACACAGAAGAGAAGCAGGTAGTGACACCGCTGCTCATCTGGCTCTTCTCGTGCTAGCTGGCAATCCTGCCTGAGTCACAGTCACCCTCTAAGGCTGTGGCACCAGAGAGCTCATTAAAGCACAGCAGCAGTCCCCGAGGCTCCTGGCCCAGCACTTCCCAGACATTGTCACACATGCACAGTCAGTACTTTGTGTTCTTATCCTGTGCTCTAAGAGGGGCAGATAAAACAAAGTTTGTTCCCTGGTGTCTGTTACCGAGTTGTGGCTTCACAAGGTCATTAGTTAGTGGCCATCTGAGCTCGTTTCTGGTCAGGGTTTCTAGTGGAATCTAAAATGTGACCTCCAACCTCTACTCTCAGGCAGACACCACTTTATTCCACATATCCATGGCTTTCTGTGTTCACATCCACAACAGCTCCCTTTGGGAAAGTTAGGCCCTGACAAAGGGTGAGAAACATGGCACCATGCTGATACACTGAAAGCAGAACCAGTTCTGAGAGATTACTCTGAGTAACCTGGACCCTCACCAGATGGCTGCCCTCCAACTCAAGAGTTTGCTGGTGTCCTCTCTCCAAAAAGGATGCAAAGACTCTCCTTTTATTACTCTAAATTTTTCTATGAAATATAACGAGCCTTGGTGACCACACCATAATTTAGCTGTGCTACCAACCTCCTTATCCTTTCATCTGCTTCTGCTTCTGCTTTTGGCACTCCTGAGCTTCTTCTCGAAAAGTACTGCCTATTCTAAAAAAAATTCCACTTTTAATGGTTCATGTAGCACGCTAACCACTCCAGGATGTGGGTAATTGTAGGCAGGAGAAACAATATGCTGTGGGGTGCAGGTGTGGCCTTAATGGCTCTGTACCAGCTCACTGTACAGCCTGACAATGCAGCTGCAATTTGTAACATGATGGTTCATTACCAGTCCATGAGCCACAGCCTCTGTGGGCCCTACTGTGCGTGGCAAAGCTCTCCTTGACATCAGGACCTGAATAGAAATCTCTGACGAGGCATAGAACTCACATTAAAAAAAATCTAGATCAATTAAGCACATTGTTGGATAAAATGAAACCAAACAGCCCATAATAGGCTGCTGTGCTGGAGGAGAGCCCTGCCACTGCCTGGCTCCCAGCTGCCTGCTCTGCCATTCTTCTTACTCATCCCTGTGGAACAGATCCACTCAAGGGTTTGTTTGTGGCTAATGTGTGTGAGACAGCCACCCTGAGAGCCACCGAGGGAGAAACAGGAGCTGCTGCCCTTCAGCTAAAGAGCCAGGCTCTGGCTGAAACAAGCTGTTCCTGCTGGAGATTGCTGCCACAGGAGAATAACAACGCTCTCTGCCTAATGTCCGTGCCTTTTGTTCGTGTGTCCCTGCTTGCCCTGGCGACAACTCCCGTTGTAAAGGAAGCCCTGACTTTTCCACACCAGCACTAAAACTAGGGATTCTGAAGCACACTTACTGAAGAGGTGGGTCTCTTGGGTTGGGCTGAAGCAGACAGTAGCAATGGGCTTTTTGTGAGCCTTTATCTCTCCGTAGCAGAAGTCGGCTGCCACGTGGATCAGTTTGACAATCCCTCTCCTCCCTGCAGCTGCCAAGATGTTGTGAGCTTTCGTGCGGCTGTCGCTGATTACCATCGTCAGGGTGGTCCATGCAACGCTGAAGAACTCCTGGGACAGAAGGAAAACAAGGCTGGGGTGACAGAGAACAGCCAGCAGGGTGGTGGCTGTCACCTCAGAGGAAAGACAACTGTCACAAGTGCTACTCAGGTGAAATGACACCGCTGTTTAGTTTGAGCATCAAAACTCAAAACAGCGCTCAGAAGAACACAAACTACAGAAAGAGGATGTTTATTCCTCCTTGCTGTCAAGCAGGCTCAGCAGCCAGACACACCTGTGTGAGGACTGGCAGGCTAATCTCTTAAAATAATAAAAAAATAAACCCAAACCAGGCTAAAAGGGTAAGTAATGTTTATTGTGTACCTTCATCTTAACATGTCCACACTAACACTTTCAGACCTCTTTGTAACATATGTTGTGCATGTATGCCAGTATTAGGGATGATGGTATTCCCATCCAATGCTTTCCCTTCCCACTGGCAACCCACCTCTGTAGCCACCTTGTACTTTTTCAGCACTGTCCCTGTCTCACAATCAATCAGACAGACAGATTCCCCTCCACAGGTTGCCACAGTTCTGGAGGAGCTCACAATGGGATCTGAAAGAGGAAAATAATGAGTGAGAAGTCCCTGGGTTCAGAGATAACACATGAAGACTGCAGCTTATCACAGCCTGGTGCTCTCCCAGTCTCCTGCTTTCAAAATCAAAGGAGAAATATGTAAGCAAGTCTCTTCCTGGCAACGGAGACTACGGCTTGAAGGAGCAGGGGTCTAAGGCATGGAGTCCGCTGGGATTCCAGAGCCAGGTGGTTCTGGGAATCCTGCAAACCTCTTTAAGAGCTCACCTTTCCTGGCTCCAGAGTCTAGCACTGGCTCGAAGACACAGGACCAGAGCTGCGTTTTAAAATCCTCGCGGCTGTTGCCTTTACTGTGACACTGAAGAAAATGCAATGGCTCTGCACTGACATCCTCCTACAATAAACCATCCACATTTAGAAAATTCATTCCCCTGACATGGTTTGCCTGTGATTGCCTTGACAGAACCCTCTACTGAACACAGCAATCTGAGTTAAACTCAAGTATTTTTCAGCCCTTCTGTGCTGCGGAGAACAGGAGAGACTGAGGTGCCACAATGCTCCAGACTCCTAAAGCAGCAGGGAATTGTTTAGCAAAGATGTGCCCAGCAGACCCCAGCAGAGAACCCCACTTCCTAGTGCAGAGAAACGTGAAAAACCCTTTAGATCCCCACTGGCCTGAGCTGAGGGGGAAACACCTTTCCCCATGCAGCCACTGGTTTGAGCTGAGAGCAAGGCTTGCCAGTCCCATTTCTAAGCACAGGCTTTCAGTGCACCACCTCGGAGCGCTGGTCCATCCATCCCCCAGAGGGGATTCACTGGGTTCTCCTGGGGGGTCCCTCCTCTCCCTTGATGCCTCTGAGAGATTTAAAACAATGACAAAAAAACCAAACCAAACTCACAATATATTTGGCCAACTATGAGCTCCAAGCTGTGCAGAGCTCTGCAGAAACCTGAAGGCAGCTCCTCCCACTAAACCAAGAGGCCCAAAGCCAGTCCCAAGGGGGCTGATGGACATACCTTGCGCTTGGAATTCTTCACTGGGGTCAAGGTAACCACGCCGTTGTCCTGCTCCTGGCTTTTCTGTTCCCCTGTTATGTGGCTGGATCTTCTGTTGCTTTGCCCCTTGGGAAACTGCTCTCCATTCTTCTGTGTCCCTTCACCTCCCTGCTCAGGGCTTGCCTCCTTGGCTGGTTGGTTCGATGTTCTTGGTTTGTCAGGAGCTGGGTCATCCTCCTCATGACTGGATTTTTTGGGGTTAACTACAGCCTCCTCCTCGGTGCTTGCCTGGGACTTGGACCTCTTGTTTCCAGGGCTTGATTTTGAATTATTTCTTTTCCTCTTGCTGGATGTTACTGTGACCTATAAGGCATGTTGTCACGTTGTCAGGTTCTGCAGAAGGTTTTTAGCTTCCCCGAGAAGTGCAGATAATTTGTAAGTCAGAGATGTTAATTATTCAAATGCAAGTATCCTCCCACGGTTACAGACTGGGTTCCAGGAATCAGACAGCCCGGAGCTGCAGGGCTCCTAGAGGGAGAAGCTAATGGAAACCACACAGCCAGCCTCATTTTCAGCTCTCTTCTCCTGTCTCTGTTATTTGCAATTTACATATGATGTGGAAAAACAAATCTGGCCCATGGACCACAGGGGGTTCAGGCTGCAGCCATTTCCAAGCAGGCAAACACCAGCAGAGTCTGGCCAGGCATCAGCCCAGCTCTCTAATTAAAATATCCCTTCCTAGAGGAGAGGTGGAGTGAGTAGGACTGCACTCCTGAAATATTTTTGGTCTCCTGTGAGAAAGGAAGCTCTCAGAGAGCAGCTCGACCTTCACATTTCTGGGAAAGCTTCAGTCTGGCTGTAAAGGAGCTTGAACTGTTGGATACAGGCTGGAGCCTGAGACTGCCCCTGTGGTTAGCAAAGGGTCATGAATGTGAGCTGACAAGAGCTACTGAATTCCCAGGAAACAGAAAGAACATTGCTTATGTAACTGGAAAAATCACCTACCTGAGCCACATCCTCTGCAGCTTCCCTGGGGCTTTCTGTGCTTTCTTCCTCATTCTCATCCATCTTTTCCTCTGGTTCAGTATCGGAGTTTAACTCCAGACCTAGTGAGTATGCCAGAAACTCTTCTGCAATCATTTTCACCTGAGAAGCAAATATGTAGATATGTTAAAAAAGAAAAAAGACAAAAAAGCCACAGCATGTCAAGCTCTGATGTGTCATGGCACAAAGAGCTGCTCCTGGGTTTTTAATACTGTTCCCAATGTTCTATGTGAATTTCACAACTGGTGGAGGAGTCCCCAGCTGACATTACATGACCCAAGAATTTCACTTTGTCACGGGCATCCAGAGCATACAGCTGTGGAAACAACAGCACATCAATAAAACAAGACAAAGGAGCGACAGAAGCCTCAATTGTGTGTATGAACATACAAATAAAACAAATGTTACAAACTGAATGATGTCTTTCCCCACTGGGAGCAACTACACTTCTGTCATTATCTTTTCTCTTTCATCAAGAGTAAAGGTTGCCATTAAACTAATTTGCAAATAATTAAGTATTAAGGATACTGCAGTCTGGTTAATTAGTACAAGTATCATTATTGCTTATGAATTAAAAAACAATGTTTAATGACAGCCATTTCAACTTGGTGCACATTTAGTCCTGGTGCTTCTGTAACTGCTTAACAAAGCAGTGAAGAAAAAGTGATACCACTTGTCTGACAGAGCACCCAAATCCATGGAGTGTTTTAATCCAATCCATGCAGAACCAGGAGCAGGGTCCTTGCCTGAAGAGCAGGAGGGTGAGTGGGCTGTGACCTACCCGCCAGCGGGTGAACTCGCTGAGTGAGCTGGGTCCATACACCACATTGGTCTGTACTGACTTCAGGAACTTTTTCTTGATGGACTTCACCTGCTCAGCTGTGTGTTTCTCAGGGAGTTGGTCACGGAAGAATTTTTCCCAGTGAGCAGTAACCTAGGCAGAAAGGCTGAGTTTATCCAACAGAAAAGCACAAGAGAACTTGTGAAAGCGTTTAAGGAGCGGCCAACCCCGGGTGCTGCACCCTACGTGGTGGTGCCACTTTAATTTATTTATTCGTGTCCAAATGACCACTTCAGCTAACAAGAAAGTCAGGTCCTCTGAACCAGGCTGGAGTGAGTGTGGCTAAGCAGGCACTGTCAGCATGGACCCGTTTAGAGGTACCTGGACTCCAAAAGGCTGCTGAACTACAGGCACAACCATGTGGACGCTCACCTGCCAGCAGAGTTTCCCATCAGAGTTTCTGGCGGGCAGTAACACATTCCTCAGCATTTGGACCCAACAGACATTTTACACTGAGACACGGGACTAAGAACTGGGCAGGCAGGTACCAACAGCATCAGGGAAAGGCATCAGGGCACAGACACCACAAAATGAACAGCACAGGCGAGAGTTTGGTGTCTCATTAAACAGACAACCATGATCAGTCATCTGGGATAAGAGGCTGTGCAGCCCTCACAGAGACCCTTTGAGATACACAAATATTACACATAAAACACTCAGCACAACAAGACATCCCAGTCTTCAGCATGTGATTTTTCCCCCACTGTTACACAGAAGGAATTAAGAAGATCAAGTAGCTAGAATACAAAAGGTAAGAGCAGTAGTACACAAAACCAACCAGCCAACCAAACCTTTTCATAACTGAACAATAATTTTGCTCAACATCACAACAATGCCTTGTGGGGACAATCTGCCAGGAGCTAAATTGCGTAGACAAATGAGTGAAAATGGAGTTCTAAACATTCACAGATGAAGAAGAAAGAACAAATCCTTGTTCCTGGTGTATGCTGGAAAAAGCAAGATTATCCTGAGCTTGGTTTTGTGCTCGCCATTCCTGGGCCCTGGACAGTAACTTAAATTAGATGGGGAGGTGTTTGCAGCTGTTCTGGCAGCATCAGGATTCTCCCATTCCTGACCATGATCAGAGTGACCTGAAAAACTACAGGATCAGACACAGACCTGGTTGGCCCTGCTCCTGTCACTTAAACCAAAGGAAATCAGCCGCACAGAACAGGCAGAGCAGATGCCAGCAGCTACCAGAGAAAGAAGCAGTAAGACATTTCCTGGGTGGCCCATTCTGCAGGCTGGGCTCACATCATACCACAGGTATTGCAAACCACTTGAAGCTTGTTTGCAGCTCTTTGTCACTACACTGAGCACGGGATTTAGTTATTTCTCAGGTGTTTGGAGGTTAAGGAATTATCCCACACCTTACCTTGCTGGTGAGCTTACGGCTGTTGACACGCCTCACATGGTTGGCCAGTTTGGTTATGTCCTTGCCGTTGAGCAGCCGAAGATTTTGCAAAAGAAACATCACTTTATAGTCATCATTGAGCTGGAAAGAGAAAACATTGGAGTTATAAAAGTTGTACACATGGTACTTACTTCAGCTTTAGCCCTTGATTAAAATACAACCTATATGAGAGTGATATATTTAGTGAGGAAAAGCCATTTCATAAAATCTCCTCAGGATTTTCAACTTGAATTTCACCTTTTAGCTGTGAACTAATGTTCTCTAAGAGTTGGGAACTTAAACTGCAGACAGAGCTGCCCAGCCCTCAGGCAGTGCTAACGTCCAGCACAAGGTGGGGGCTGTGTAACTGCTCATCTGCTGGGCCTGAGTGCAAGGCTGGGAGCTCTGCTCATATCCCTTAACTCTAAGACAGAGAAAACCCTGTCCTGCTTCCAGTCAAGGAATTCCAGCAGGAATTCCTTGGGTCAGATGCATTTTAAGTCAGACAGTTCACCGTACAGTCACACATACACTGCCAGTGTGCAACAGCAAATAAGCATGTGATGATGGTGAGTGGCTGATGCCAGTTTACAGCACAAGTAAAATCAGTTTTGGATGTTTAGTTTGTACAGCCAGCAGATTTCCTTGGGAGAAGCTGAAACCTAAACCAGACTAATCACCAAGTTTAAACTCTCATCAGAGGGCTGAGTCTGCTCTTCCAGAGCACAAAGGGCAGTAAAACTAACACAGATATTAGGAAATAAAACTAACATTAGATACTAGGAAAAAACTCTTTACTGTGAGGGTGCTGATGCACAGGTTGCCCAGAGAAGCTGTGGCTGCCCCATCCCTGGGAATGTTTAAGACCAGACTGGATGGGGTTCTGAGCAACCTGGTCTAATGGAAGGTGTCCCTACCCATGGCAGGGGGTGGCACAAGATGAGCTTTAAGGTCCCAATCCAAACCATTCTGTGATTGTATGGTTCTGTAAGAAGGACATCTCTTCACAGCCATTACTATATTTTACACAAGCATGAGCATAAGATACTGTGCCTGATAAGCCACCTAAGATGGGACTTCGGCCTAGAGAATCAGGAGCTCAAGACACAGATTTTCATATCCGAGTGGTTTTGGGCAAGTCACTTCTGCAGACAGGGAAATAGTGGCACAAAGTGGTTAAATGTCACACCAAGGCTGGCTGCTTTCTCAAATGCCCTAGCACTTACTGCCCAAGAACAATATATAAGAACTTTGCACAACTGCTGTTTGTTTGCGTCTCTATTTAGCGTAAGGAGTGGGGTAACTCACTGTCAAGTACACATTGTTCTCGTAGGTCAGCTCCTCGAGCAGAGGGAACTGTTTCAGAGCAGTTACATCTTCCAGCTTGTTATTGTTGCAGTTCAGGACACGCAGATCGGGCAGGGTTAGGCTGTTGGGAAATTTGTCCAGCAAATTATCAGAGAGATCAAGTTTCTGCAGGTGCCTCAGGCGGGAAAACAAACGCGGGTCTAAGTCTCCAGTCTTCAACTGCAGCTTGGACAGGCTGAAAACAAAAAAAAAACCCCTCATGAACTATCTGCAGCTCACTGGAAGAACAAATGCTGATTTCACAGGAGACAAAGTCCCACCTGGTGGCACCTCAGTCCAGCACAACTCACTGGGTACATCTGACCAATGCTGCTTTTTCTGGTGGCAGCATTCTGGATTGTGAGCACGCTGTGGGGAAGCTGGTGTGTCTGAGCTGACACCATCAGAGACTCAGGTCTGCCAACAATTAACCTGCAATTCAGATAATCTCCTAGGGGTAACTGAGCGGACTGGGAGCAGTGAATCACCAGAAAAAGTTCTTATTTTATAGAAAAAAAATACTACACCTCTAGGAGTTTTGGTATTTTATTCCTGTGCAGTGTTGATTCGACAAAACAAGCTGTGGTAATTCAAGACACTTACTACAGCCTCAGTCTACCCTGTCCACAGAATGTACTACATTCATTATTTCACAGTTCAGGCCAAGTGCAGAACATGCTCCCAAACAATGTGGCTGTTTTCAAAGAACTAACTTGACCAAAAAAGTGATTTTTCCGTTTCTTTTATAGAGAGTTTTGCTGCAAAAACTTCCAATGATAAATGTATAAAAATCCCAAGACTGCCACCAAAACAGAAGAACTCTGTCCTGGAAAGAGAAAGTACTACAATATTGGTGAGGGGAAAAGAAATATCCCTTCGCTGCAAGAAAGTGAAAACTTCATATATTGTAAGCAGCGTCATTTATATTTGGTTAGATCATTTAGGTGAGATCCAAAGGGAGCTTCCAGTCCTGGCAGCCAACATCTCTTGAGGGCACAAGACTTGAGTTCCTTTAACAAACAGAATCTCTGCCTCTAATGATTAGTTTAAAAAATAGGCTTCTAGATATTAATGAAGTGTGAATAAATGAGGCAAATAAATCCAGAAAGCAAGATCTTTTCTCCTTCACTGGCCATCTCAGAAGTGTAACCAGCCAGTCAGAGCTGGTAAGAAGGGTTGAGGACAACCCAGCTGGCTGCAGAGCTGTAGCTGTGTTCTCATTTTGGGGAGAAAATCAATGGTGTTCCCCAAATGGACTTCCTGAAACACAACCCTTCAGCATCACAGTACGAAGCTGCATGGAAAAGGCCACACTCCAAAAATCCACAGCTTCAAACATCTCCCCATCGCTCTGTCACCCGGATTACTGCAGCTGATACTCCTCAGAGAAATGTTTAAGTTTCTCTCTAAAAATAATTATTTTAGCACGAGGCAAACTGAAAGAAATAACTTTAAAGAGTACATGTGAAACCCAAACCCCCTGACATCAGCAACAAAAACAACAAAGGCGCCAGCCAGAAACTGGCCAGCTGAGTCACTTGGATTGGCCAGCTCTGGAGCAGTGAAATTCCACTGTGTTAAACGTTTGGAAAGACACATATTTGCAGTGACCTCTGTTCAGGATGTGAGTGACAAATCTGTTTTTAGTGGTTTTTAAGTGTTTCAGAGTTTATTCTCTCCCTCTGCAATGTTTGAGATACTAACATAACTGGATTTAGAGGAGTTGGAAAGTGATGGAGGGAGAGGAAAATGGAAGGGAAATAATGCAAAAAAGACTTAAAAAGCCCTCTGAAATCCATACTGAAAGATTCTCTCATTCACATTAAGCAATTGCTAACGAAGATGGAAGTGTTTTGGGGGTAGGAATGATATCTTGGGGCTAGGAAATCAGGATCCAGCCTTGAGCAGCAATTGTACAATAGAAATGGCAAAAAATGGTGACATCTGCCTAGAACCTCTCTAGTGAACGCAGTGCCACCACTGCTCACTGATCCTGCATTCACTGGGAATGCCATCTCAGCTCTGTGCTTTGGAACTCTCTTTTTTAAAGTAAAAAATGCTTATGGGAAGAAAGACAGAAAAAAAAAAAGAGATTGCCCAGGTTGAATTCGTCTGGAATTTTCCATGGGCTTGTCTGCACTTACTTCAGCGTCTCAATCTTTCGGAGCCTCGTAGATCTTGGAACTGCTCTTTCCAAAAGAAGTTCTGTAGTAATTTTGGACATTTTTAATCTCCACCTCTCTGCTGGAATCACTAATCAGTCAGCTGTAAGATGTCTTCTGGTTACCTCCCTGGTAAAACAAATGGGAATAAGAGGAAATGCTTTCAACAGCTCCAAAGGCGGAAAAAAAAATTGTTATGAGGTTATCTACTGTTTTTGCTGCTGTGTTGGAAGTCACCTTTTTTACATGGTTGAAATGAATATGGCAGAGACTATTATTAGATTGGGCACAGGCTCCCAACACGCTGATCCAATCCATCTCCAAAACAACAGGGATACACCCCGTGGCTGTTGAAGTGACAGACTTGCTGCAGGTGAAAGCTGTCCAAGAGTGATGGCACTCAGGACCAGGACAGCATCACAGGTACCTGTTTGTGCCTCTCCTAGGCTCTGCTCCAAGAATTCCAACACTTTTTCAAACAAACAGCAGCAGTAAGAGTCAATACAGCTGCTGTGGATGTCTTTCTCCTGAGAAAGCGATGCTGCGCTCACCGGCCTGACCAGCTGGACAGACTCTTGGCTGATGGCTTCTAAATTCCCAAAAAATTTGGAAAACCGAATTTGGAATTAATCAGCGGAAATTTAAACACCCACCAATCAAGGACATAATTTCCTCACAAAGGAAAAGAAAATCAACAGCATTGTGTGTGTTGTTGGTGATTAACTGATGTTTCAGTACACACACACACACAGAGGGATACGCTGATATTTGGAATAACAATGTTGACAGGGCCAAAACAGCTCCATTAAATTACTGGTTCAGGGCTTACCACTCTGCCTGACACAGATTCCAAGAGAGGGAAATAAAAGAGAACAGAGCTCCCAAGGCCGGGCTCGCTCCTGTCTTTCTCTGTTAGATCAACGCTGCCTAAATGCCACTCCAGCACATCGTGAGGAGCACACGGGGCACTGAGCTGTCCCTGGGTTTGCTTTCAGCAGCACCACACACCTACAGCACCTGCAACGTTGTGTGGTGAGTAACGGGGCACTACAATATTGTATACACTGAAATACTGTATACAAGCACAAAGAGCTGAACTGAGAGCCAGTTTAAACAGCAGCTGTTCGGGATTTGATCCTTCAGGCGACAGTGCTCTCGCTGCCAGCCAAACCACTGGGTCAGGCTGACCCAAGCAAACCTCCCTGAGATCTTGTGCCTATAATAAAAATATGTCACCAGTGATTGTGGATGTTCCCATCGCCCTCTCTTTGGCACACTGACACCCCAGACAGCTGTGACACGGTGGGAGCGGCAGGGAAGGCCAGACATGGCATGTCCCATCCCCACAGCATCAGGGGGGATGCTGCAGAGGAAACACTTGGTAACCCCGGGGGCTGGTGAACCCCGGGGTTCGCTCACTGGGAACTGACCCCCCTCCTGCCCCACCGCAGCTCTCGGGATGGAGCCCCGCAGCCAGGCATCCCCCTGACCTGAACGTGTTTGCTCGGAGCTGCCCTGCACCGCCCGGCCCAGCGCGCCTGGCACAGCTGGCGCAGCCCCTGGGCCGCGATGCGCGCTGCCCCGGGGATGGCAAGGCCACGGATGCCGGGCTGTCCGCCCACGCTGGAGCGGCCTCCCGGCCGCGGGGCATCACCGGCTGCTGGCGCAGGCCGCGGCTCCGCCCGTGGGCAGGGCCGGACCGGGCCGGGCGGGGCAGGTGCG
>VZRR01006423.1:282198-343029 GCA_013398015.1 Oreocharis arfaki | reverse complement strand
GGCCCCTCGGGGCGGGGCGGCTGCGGGACCCCCGTGCCCGGAGCGGGGCCGGGACCCCGGGGGCCGCAGGGCCACACGACGGGGACAAGGCAGAGCCCCTCCCCCGGTGAATAATTGTGAATTGTTCACCTCAATAACGCTCAGAAGCCGAGTCGGAGCTCACCTGAGCCTCACGTGTTACATTCCCATTCATTTGTTACAGCTTAGCCTTGTGGCCTGTGAGATTTTTATCAACTTTCCTCATTCAACATTTATTGCTACGACAAATCATATCTCTGCAGCAATAACCACCATTAATCTCTTTATACCTGTGGCCCTGAGGATCATCGGTTCTTCCCTGACTTTCCAGGATAAAGACATCACTAGGAAAGAAAAAGTGGCTTCAAGAAAGCAGCACTGTGATGCTGCAGCTGGGAAAAAAAGAGCAGGGAATAGTTGTTCCCCAAAAGCAGATGTAAATTTTCTCTTTTCTGCAAGAATCCTGTACAGTTTTCATGCTGCAATACCAAGGTTGCAGGGGTAAATAATGGAAATATCTTATTGCTTTTCTTCTCTTCCATTGATATTTCCACAGGGAGAAGATAATTTCACTTACTGTCCAGCAACAGGCCTAGCTAAAGGAAATGAGCACTCAGAATTTGCTGGCTGGGCATTTCCCTTTCCAGGGGTCTTCCTGGTAGAAGAGTTCATTAGTGAAGATGAAGAGTGTGAGATAGTGGAACTGATGGATCGAGATGACTGGAAACTGTCACAGTCTGGCCGAAAGAAACAGGTTGGACTTTAGAAGCACATCTGATCTTAGATCTCTCTGGAAAAGGAAAGCTGTTTTCAGTTAAAACCCGAAATATTGAGATGTTTCATTAAGTGTTTTCCTTTGAAAGCTTTTTCTGAAATCAATGGCAAGAATTACCTGTAATTAAAATCAACTTCTTGCAAAAATACATGATAATTACAACAAACAGTATTTGATGGTGTGTGTTCAAGCGTTAAAGTTCACACAATCTCCAAGGGAAAGAAGTGGGTGTTTAGATTTGGTTTTACTTTATAAATCCAGAGAGATTAATGTAGATTCAGTGAGTCCTTTTGCAACCTGGCAACCAGGTCACTGGAAGAGATGAGAACAGAACTCTGCAGGAACAGCCTCTCCAAAAAGACTTGTCCTAGATTTTTCCTTTACACTAGTTTTTTCCTCCCTCTTCTTTTCCAACAGGACTATGGACCCAAAGTGAACTTCAAGAAGCAAAGGCTGAAAGCTGGCAGCTTTACTGGTCTGCCAAGTTTCAGCAGAAAGATTGTGGCCCAGATGAAAGGCTGTGCTGTGCTCAGTGGTTTCTTACCTGTGGAGCAGTGTAACCTGGACTACAGACCAGAGAGAGGCTCTGCCATCGACCCCCACTTTGATGACTGGTGGCTCTGGGGGGAGCGCCTGGTCAGCTTGAACTTGCTCTCAAAAACTGTGCTCTCCATGTCCTGCGATTCAGAGGACACCATCCAATTATTTCCCATTTCCACTAAAGAGGAATTAAGTCCCCCCGGATCTTTCACGCAGACATCAGCGTGCAGAAATTCAGGAGAAGAGGGAACCGAGTGCTTGTTGTCCCCGAGGCTGGTTCCGGGTAAGGAGGTGAGCGTGGCCATCCCCTTGCCCCAGAGGTCGCTGGTGGTGCTGCACGGGGACGCGCGGTACAAGTGGAAACACGGGATCCACCGCAGGCACATCGAGCACCGCCGCGTCTGCGTCACCTTCAGGGAGCTCTCCGCGGAGTTCAGCGCCGGGGGGAGGCACGAGGAACTGGGCAAAGAACTGCTACAAATTGCTCTTTCCTTTCAAGGGAGACCCGTGTGACCGAGAGGTTGCGTTTTGTTGGGAGATGTGTAAAGCGAGGTATGGAATTTGTATGACTCGGTTTATTTCTGAGGTGGGCGTAAGGAACCAGGTGTGTGCAGAGATAAGCTCAATAAAATGGAAATTTAACAAACAGAAGTAAAAGCTGTCGGCTTCGAAGCCTCCTGGGCAACGGCAGCTTTTAGGCCAAAGTCAGAAATGAGAGCCTGAATCCGTTTGTAACAAAAAAGCAAACAGCCAGTTCCGAAACACTTAAATTAAACGGAGAAAGTTAGAAACATTAAACAGAGTATCAAGCAGCCCTTGACACAGTTCCAGCCCAAGCCCTGCCACAGATTTTAAGCTTTCCAGACCCATACTTGATACTGTCAGACTGGTTTGAATGTTGCACCAAGCCCTGGGGGTACAACTATCTCCTCACCCACCTCAGATACGTCCTTTAGAGACCAGGTCTCAGGGGAGGGAGGCAAGCAAATATCTCTCCACAGACAGCGCAACACACCGAGAACTAATTAAAGTAATTATCTTTGCTGAAGATTCATGCTCTAACAATGAGGATTAATCATAAATTCCATGTGTGACCTGTATCTTCTGGGACCAAAGAGCAGCATTTGCAGAGGGCCAATGCTGACTCTTCAGGCTTGGACAGAGATCAGACCAAAGGCCTGCACAGACTGTGTTATTTTCTGATCATTTGTCATCCCTGAACCCCGCTGTCAGCTCTCAGTAGCAAGAGTCTGATTTTGGGAATTAGCTGGGCAACAGACTGCAACCCTGGCAGCTATCATTTATTTTCCTGGCACCTCCAGCAGTCAGGTTTGAATCATGCCTCATACCTAAGATTCAAGCAGTCATTTGCAGCAGAAGCTGATCTGAGGCCATCTGTCTGCTCTGAACAAACTTCTGTGCTCTTGAAAATGAAGTTGTGCTGTGGAAGAAACGTGATCCTTTAATCAACACGGTGGTGCCATGGAAGCCCTTCAGCACAGTCACACCTGCAGCAGTAAAACACCACCTTGCCACCACCAGGCAGTGCTGCCTGGCTCTAGCTGGGAAGGAAAGGGGACAGATCTCAGCATCCCTGCACTGCTGTGTTCTGCCCTGGAAGTGCTTCCTTGGCACAGGATTTGCTGCACAGTAAAGCAGTCCTGCCACAGGCACTGCCCTCTGCTTTGGGCACTGCCAGAGAGGCAGCTCTTCACCCAGGGCAGTTACCAGGAATCAGATGGGTCAGTCAGGATATTTTTTATCAGTTTAAGCCAGCAGATACAACCAGAGCCCTTTGTGGGCTGCAATGAGGCAGGTTCAGTTTAGAGCTAATTCCAGCAGAGACCTACAAGCAGGGCTCCCATGGGCAGTGCCAGACTCCAAACCTCCATCCAGGTGGGCTGGGGAGTGTCATCAAGGAGCTCCAGCAGCAGTTGCAGCAGTCACAGCACATCCCCTCTGATGGAACTTTTTCTCTGCAAACACAGACACACAACAGGCAGACCACACCTGCTCGCAGCGAGCTCTGTCCCAGGAAATTCCTCATAGGCTGCAACTGGAAGAGGGTAGATCTAGGTTAGGTATTTGGAAAAAAATCTTTCCTGTGAGGGTGGGGAGGCCCTGGCACAGGTTGCCCATCCCTGGAGGTGTCCAAGGCCAGGGTAGTGGAAGGTGTCCCTGCCCATGGCAGGGGGTTGGAATGGGATGATCATTAAAGTCCCTTCCAACCCAACCCAACCCAACCCAACCCAACCCAACCCATCCTGTGATTGTCCAGCTCACTCCCAAAAGCAGGGGGTGCTCTGAGAGCAGCAGTTCCTCACTTTTTCCACAGCCTGGTGTCTACAGGGCTCGGCACTGCCGGGATGTCCCCAGGCGCTGCTGTTGGAGCAGAGGGGCTTTGTCCAAGCAGGAGGAGGAGGCTGCCAGCCTGGCACAGACACACAGGGAGGAAACCCTGTGCAGGCTGTCACAGAGAGAGCAAACACTGCAGCTGTATCCTCTTCACCCTTCAGTTCCAAGCCTCTCCATGGATCTGCTCACCACACTGCAGCAGTCAAGTATTGCCATTAATGCTTGGCCCTAATTTCCAATGCTCCTTTTTACATTTATTTTGTGCTCTCAGGCTGCTAAAACACTTTCTGTGTGCGTCCCTGCTGCTCCTTTCTCTCCACAGCGAAAGCAGATGATGGATTCTGATGAATCAGATTGCCACAATAACTTACACAGTGTTAGTTCATTTTGTGCTCTGCATTTGCTGGCTGAATTTTTCTGCCTCGATTGAACTATGCAGGAAGCTGCTGTTCTTGCCAGAAGATTCCAGCTCTTCCTAGCTGATATCTTAAATGTGAAAAAATGCAAATAATTAAATACTGAACCAAAAAGTGAGGGCTTTTTCTTGGTGTTTTTGAAGTCCAAAACTTAATCTAGTCACTACACAGGCATTGCTGTGCCAGTCTTCCAACATTTTTCACCTGTTAAGCAGCCTCTTGGGCATCATCCTTAGATCAAAATGCAATTGCACACCCATCTGATCAGTATTACTCCTTAAAACTTTACGTACATTCTCTCTTAAAAAGACAGAAAAAAGTGCCAGAAGATCCTGGTTTGCAGTGTTACAGAACATTAACAATTTTACTGTCAAGTACCATAGAAATCTGAGAAAAGTATAAACGTGTTTTAATTAACGAGCTCTTAAAAGAAATTTTGTGCACTAAGCTGGTATTATTAACAGAAGCCAAACTTTAATGGTCTTCCTGTTATAGGGGTTCCTGTCACTGCTATTTGTGTCCTTAACCTCCCTGTAAAACACGTGCCAAGACCCAGACCCCCTTTAAAAGGAAGTGCATCTAATTGTTATCTCCTTGTGCATTGCAAAAGGAGAATGATAATATCTGACCAAGCTTTTTTTCAAAAAGGCAGAACCCAAGTTAACCCATAGAGGATGCTGGAGGACTTGAGCTGCCTTTCAAAAAATCAGTCTGAAATCACCAAGAAGCATAAAAGTGAGCAAGTTTATCCAGTTCCTCTCACACAGCTGGACAATAACTGAGATACATTCGTTGTTCTACATTAAATATTGTTCATGCAGAGGTAAAACAAGAAGAGGCAAAGCTAAAATACAGATTTTTTTTTTTCTCTTAACACTCATGGCTGTCACACCTCTGGGCAGAAAGCAAGCTCCCAGCTGGACACACAGGGATTCGGGGAAATACTCTCCAAATCCAGCCAGTCAGTTTTAATTACTGAAACTGCTTTGACATGGCTGTAGAGGAGAGAGCCTGTGAGTTAATCAGAAAATACCCCCCATGAATTCGAGACTGCAGCTTGAGGGGGTGCTGAGGAAGCTGTCTTAGTTGATGCAATGAGATTTAAAAGATAAGGAATCTACAGCAGCAGGGAAACTCCAGGGCCTTTTCTTTGCTTGTTTGAAGGCAGGAAAAGAAGAAAAAACACATTGTGAAAGGCAGGAGGAGCACCTCCAACCCCGAGCCCGGCACAGGTAACCTCCAGGCAAACTGGGATTGCCCATCCCCACATCCCAGAGCCAGGGAACGGAAGGATGTGGAAGGATGTGGATGTTCGCTCTGCAGCTGCACCCACCCCAGTGCTCTCCATAAATACTTGCACATATCTGAGCGCTTACAGCAGCCCTCCCTCCAGCCGGGGCTCTCGCACGGTATCGCTTTCAGCCGTCACATGGTCAAATCCAACACTACTCCACCTCTCACGGTCGTAAAGTTTCCCCGAGAGCCTCCTCTCCACTGAAACAGGGAGCCAGGCCTGCCCGGGGGCGATGTTAAAAATAGGGAGATCACAGAGTGAGAGCTGCCACTGAACACGGCAAAGGGAGAACCCGATCCTGCCCCTCCAGCTCGCGGTCGTGCCTCTTCTTTACTCCTGCTTAGAGGGAAAGGGAGAGAGGAATTGCCTCCCAAACCAAGGCGGGTGCCCGGAAATGATACAAAGAAGTGCTGTCCCCCTGTCCTTGAGAGCCCCTTCCCTGCTTTAGGGTGGGCAGGCAGGGTCCCTGCAGTGCTGGAGCCTGCAGAGGCATTTTCCTGCTGGGCAAAAACTGCCCAAAAAAAAAAAAATCTGGAGGAAGACTCAGGACTCTGAAGCAAGATCACGGCTGTCCCTGTGCTAAGCTCCAGTGCAAAAATTGGAGAAATAGCTCAAACTGGTCCAGAGAGCCACAGCCCAAGGGCGCTGAGAATTAGGGCAGCAGCCACCCCAGACTGCAGCAGCCCAGGGCCCAAAGGTGGCACAGAAAGCCAACACACGCCAGGGGAGATCCTCAACACACATCCCCAGCTGAGGGTGGAACCCTTGGGAGAAGCATCTCCATGCAGGCATTGCAGCCACACAAAACCTGGGACACTCCAAGAATGCCAGACAGCCCAGGAACGACAGAGAGGTGACAGCACAGGGCAGACGTGGCCAGGCACGGGCAGAAAAACCCAGACATGACACAGAGAGCTGCCAGCCCTGCTGGGACAGCAGGGACAGCGTGGAAAGGCTGGCTTGACTGATGGGAATCCTGCTGACAGCCACGGGGGCAGCAGCAGGAGCAAGGAGGATTTTCTGGTGCTGTAGCACAGAAACACCCAGCTGGACAACTACAACATCCCTACTCCTTCCTTTATGGATGAACTCCCGTGGCTGGTACCACAGGGAACCCTTCTGCAACACAAGTCTGGACCCAGCAGTGGTGAAAATGTAAACAAGTTGTAGGAAGAGAGGCAGGAGCAAGAAAAGCAAGTGCTGTTGTTGGGAAAGGAGTTACACAGCATGAAGGTGACGGGTAACCTTGAGAATCAAAGAGCAAAAATACCCCCTGGGCTTCTCATGGAAGGGAGAACTCAGTGCCCAGAGAGACACAAGAAACAGAGCCACAAGCAAAGACAGGAAAGCACGTTATTATTCTGTTTTAAGAGCATTTGCCCTTGGGACACTATCCCAAACTGTACCTCAGACTCCCCCCTGGAGTAAGGTGATCCCACTCCGGTCACAGATGTGCTGCCTTGAGATTGATCTTGAATCCAATCCCACCAAAGCCTCAACGAGTTATTCTACAAAATGAAAGCACAGTTTCTGCTGCATTTCTCCATTTGCTGAAGTTTATTACATTTGAAAAAACTAAACGAGCAATTTGGCTGTTTCCAAACAAACTGCACTGCTTTTGCAGCACTGTGTGCACAGGGGGAAACCTTTCAAAAAGATATTGCAAAAATGGTGCAATACTTTCCTCGACAGCCCCTGGAGCCCCTCAGCACACAAGGTCCTACTATTACTGATGTTAAAGGAGAGTGCAAAGTACAGATGAGAGATTCATCCCATCTGCTCTGGCCTCACAACAGAAATTCTGTTGGTGGAGGAGCCGACACGTGTAGCACTTGGCAGAAAACTCAACTCTGATTCTGTTGTATAAACCTTTTAATTTTTTTTTTATGGTAGAAAGAGGAGGGAGAGAGGGCAGAGTCCTGGGGAGTTCATATGAACTGCACGACCACCCCACTTCCTGAAGGACACTCCTTGATTTTTGCATATGCACATGAGTACAGATTAGTCGTTTAGCACACAAAGACTATTTTCTTTGCTGCACATCAGCCAATATGGTACATGCCAACTGCAGCAAGAACAACAGATGAAAGCCACAGACACAGTGCTAAGCAACTTGTTCAGCAGTGCTCACATTCGCATGTAAACAAGAGAGATGAGAGCTGGTTTCCCAAGGCCCTCGCCAGAGAGGAATATTGGGATAGTCTCACCCTGCTGCCCTGGGGTTGGTGTGTACTCTCCCTTCTGGGAAGCTGACGTGTAACACGCTGCCATTAGAGTCCTCAAATCCCAGTGGAATAAGAGACCAGGGTTAAATAGACCATTATAAACATCCTTAATCATTTCAGAAACCTATAAGGCCCCAGAGTCTCTGAAACTGCAGTTTTGGAGTGCAGAGGAGGAAACCAGCACAGGATCAGGGCCAAGAAAATGTGCTTATGCTTCTTGCAGCCCTGTGTGGCAGAAAGCCTGACTTTCCCTAAAAGAGCTGATGATTGCAAAACACTCTTTTCTCTCCACAAAGTTACCAAAAATGATAAAATTGGGGGTTTTTTTACAGAAGTTTTCACCTGCGAGGATGCTGTGGAATTTACAAGCTCCCCTTGCTAAGCAACACAGACATGCAAGTGTCATTGTCTCAACTGCTGAAAAAAGAAATGAGCTCAAAGGAAAGGGACAGCTCTTTAATGGCACACAGCATTCCTGCCGGATCCAGCTCCATCAGGCTCGCCAGGACAGCTCCACCTTCCACCAGAGGAGTTGTCTGCTTTGGTGGAGGGAGAAGGAAGCATTCATTTCTGACAGAAAAATGCTACAGCCAACTAAAAAAAGAAAAATACCAAACCCCAAATGATGAAATAACACAGGACTGGGCTTGTTCTCTCCAGCAAACTGGGCAAAAGGCATCGCAGCAATGCACAAATGAAGAAGACACAGTGGCAGATTTCTACAGTACTTGCTGTCACTCCTTTACCTCCTTGAAACTTGCTTTGTTAGTCCTTCAAAGTCTTGTCTCATTAAATTCCCTGTCACTGTTCTGTTTTAAGAATGTCCTTGTTAAAATTAAAACACCTGTAAGCCTTCCCTGGGCACTCTTGTCTCTTATTGGGAAAAAAACACATGATCTTGGCACTTACTCAATCTAAAGTGACAGATGCTGCTGAAGAGAGTACAAGAGAACTTCCTGGCCTCCTGCAATTCAAAGTTCTACATCCCAAGCTGTAAAAACATAGTAAAGAATAGCAAGAAAAGAACATAAAAGCTAAGGCTGTTTTCTTTCTGGTTATGTATTTATGGAACACTTGCTTTGGAACAACGGTGATCAACATTCTCAGTTTCTGTTGTGCTTTCCTGATGTCCTTGAGTCAGCTGCAGGTACCCACATTAACCAGCTCTGCTCGAGGAATGAGCTGCCAGTTAATTGTGGCTGCACTGACAGCCAGGGAGTTCTGACATGTAAGACAGGTCCTACACACACACACAGACACACACTGGCTTTCCCGATGCAGTTTCACTTTTGGCAACAGAATATTGCATTTGTAAAAAATACAGATTTTTGGCTACCAATGTTAAGGTAGATAAAGTTTTGACCTTGAACACCACGGCAGTGTCGACTGAAGTACCAAGTGTGTGGGACCAGAATCAGGGCAGAGCCCCCAGCATGTGGAACAGCACAAGAACCCACAGCTAGAAACGGCAGGCAAGTAGCATTTACAGATTTAAGCCTCAAGACAATCCATCCCTGGTGCGTCTCACCAAGCAGCAGACCAGGTGTTTTGCTCTCAGCCCCGGCTGAGCTGTGTGCAGGCTCTGTCACACCACCTGCATGCCTCTGTCATGCCCATCTAGCTGCACTTTCAGTTTGTGGAGCTCCTCGATCTCCCGGTTGTGCCGCTCGGTTTTGTGCCGCACCAAGGAGCGGTAGAAGTGAATGGTGAAGACGACAAAAATCAGACCCACGGGGACCATGATGATGGTGGACACCAGTGCAGACTGCCACCCCGCGTGGCTGCTGGGCTTCTCCACGTTGGTGGTCTCGTTTTTCAGGATGGAGCCCACCGGCAGGAATTTTATCCAGCACAGGAGCACGACCTCCGCAAGGAAAAGGAGGATTCCCAGGACGGTGGAGAAGCCCCAGGCCAGCTCGATGTAGGGGTGCATGCGCTCGTGCGGGGACTCGCTGATGGAGTTCAGGTTGTGGATGTTGCTCACGGCCTCCACGTTGGGCAGGATGCAGGTGCTGATGAGGAGGGCGAAGAGGTGAACGGCCACGAGCACCGTGGTGCAGGCGCTGAAGGCGATCAGCAGCATCTGGGGGTACTTGTACTGCACCTCCAGCTGCACCTCCACCATGGCGACCTGGGGAAGGAACAGAGAGCTTGTCAACACCTGCTGGCTTTCCTCTTTTCAGGGCTTTCAGCCAGGAAAGCATCTTGATTCAGGAAGAATACCTAAGGTCAAGTACACACTCCAGAGCTTTTTGGAATGGCAGCCCAGATGGATCACTGCTGTCACCCATGAGGATGCACACGCTGCCTGTGCTGTGGCCTTTCTGAGGCCGTGGTTTTCTCAAAAAACACATCTCTCCTTGCCACCACGAGCCACAGGAGCTGCCCCAAACCCAGCACACCACAGAAGGAGCTCATTAGATGCCATGTGGGGCTGGGAGGCAGCTGACAGCCTGCTATAACCCACCATCACACCCTCTCCTGCCACTCCTTCCTTGCGGCTGCAGCGCAGGAAGTTTCAACTTCAGGCGTGTAAAGAAAAGCAAAACCAAGCAGCTCCTCTGGCCAGTGGCCAGCCAGGTTTCACTACCCACCATGGGAAGCAGGCAAACTACTTTACAATTTAAGCTAACCCATAGTTAAAATAACTGCCTTCTATTCTCAGAACAGTTTACGTTTGTTTTTATAACAAATATGCCCAGATAAATAACTTTTAAGTTATTTATATCCTCAAATTTCTCCCTTGAGAGGTAATAACTTAGTGATACACTCAGCAGGAGTGGACAGCTACCGGCTTATGGGTGTGCTCAGCAACTCAGGAGTCTGCTTCCCAAAACAAGAGCTATCATACAGCAGGTCTCTAAAGCTATTTTTACTTTAATCAAATAAAGCCTGAGAAGCAGAATATGTGCAAGAGAGCAGGAGGCTCTTCTGAGATCAGAAATGGAGTCCTGTTAACTGGTTTAGCTTAAGAATTTTTACAGTTACTTAAGCTGCCTGTGAAGCCAACTAGTGTTTCTGTGTGGTGGCACCCCTGGAAGGACTGCACTAAGAGAAGCCACAAAAGCAGTGGACGAGACTATGAAACATTCCTCTCTAGCAGCTGGCTGGGATCTGCAGCTGCACTTCATGATTTGCACAGAAGTTAACTCTCTTGGCAGCAAGGGAAACCTCTGGTGATCCCAGCTGATCTGCTGCTCCAGCCCAGCACAGCTTGCTGGAAAGAAGCCTCTCTCAAGAACATCATGAGAAGGCAAAGTTTCAAATCTGCACTCAATTCTGGGACACAGAAGGATTTTGCAGAACTGACTCACGGTGACGTTATCCAGACTTCACATGAGACTCCCCTGAGCAGCCATTTCAGGGCTCTTTATAATCACCTGCACCACTTGCTCTGGAATTACTTGTTAATAATATTATTTAGGCACTGGAAGATTAGGGGTATGCTCATGTTGTCCCTGTTGGAAGCCCTGGAAAGGATTAGAGGGAATGGAAACCAGTTGGCATGACTGCTGCCTTACCTGCATTTGCTCTGAAACCCATCAGCTCACAGTCAAGTCTGAACACATTTGCCAGTAAACAAGATACAACACGTGTGGAAAATGGTCAGTCTCTACAAGTCTGGATTTTATAGCTACATCAACTATTTAAGATATTAGAGACACCAAAAATACTCCGACAGTTCTTGGGCATTCCCAGCCCTCTGTTCTGATCATGAACACGTTGAGGTTTTACTTCTGTTTTACAGGCTCCTGGTTGCAGTTTACAGTAGTTCTTGTTGTACAGCAGAGAAAATCCTAACACAAGGTTGGCTTCACTACCTATTGCAAGGTCAATTTAATTAGAACACGTTTCACATTGCCTTGTGTATGTTCCCTTTGCAGTTCCCCCTATACTGATTCGAGAGGGAGGAGATCAGACTTATTCTCTGCTTCACTGTACAATGAATTTGTACAGCACTGTGGTTGCCAGTCACGCCCCATCAGCCAGGAAAACCTGCAGGTACATTGTTCATTATGGGGTGCTGTAATAGCCAGAGACACAGCTGAATGGGAATTGTACCTGCATGTCCAATTTATAGCTTTATATTAAAGCTGAAAGCCTGGCTGATGTCAACATATCAATTTCTGCTTGTTATCCTTCACATGAGCAGCACTTTTCAGCTAATTGGATGTTTCCTCCCAGACTAACCTATTCCCCAGGGCGAGCTTCAGCTGTGCAATGTGATGAATTTTTAACACTGACTGATGGCTCAGCAAGAGGTATTTCAGGGAAAAACATCAACAATCCAGATAGGGCAGCAAGGCAGAAAAACAGTTCATTTAACCCAACCAAGTACTGAAAAGGTGAGTGAACTCTTATTGCTCTACCCAGCACAGGCTGTCATGTCATTCCCTGACCGGGATAAGAGAAAGAGGACAAGCTGACATAACCCATTTAAAAATCATTAAATACGCTGCCTAGCCTGTAAAACTATTAATATGTCATGTTTGATACAATTATACTCTTCCATGTAATAGCCCCCTTTATTTTAACCTCTTCCCAGCAGCAACTTTGCAAGGCTGAGCTCTCTGACAAGCCGTGGAATGCTTCAGCACAGGCTTAATTTTAAGCTTGAGAATCACCCAGCTGAACTCCAGAATTACAGGATCAAGTGCTCACAACATTTTAGAATTAAACTGCAATTAAATACGTGCAATAATGGTGGGTTTTAGACCAGTATAGCTCAGACTGTCCACAACAAAGACGTTATTCATTTAGAGAAATTTAGAGCAGGACAGATAATATCAGGCAAAAGGATGACAAATGGCTTAACATAAACCATGACACATTCACACAGATGGTTTGGCAGGCTGTAAAAACAATCACTCCAGTAGATCTGTTGGGGTTTTTGTTTTGGCATGTTTTTTTTAATCAAATACATATCCTGCAGCAATTGGACAAGTATTGATAAGATAGATTAGAAGTAGTAACTCATATTTCCATCAGGAAAATTATTAAGGAGGTTTCCTAAGCTCCCACTAAATTTCCTTTATTTGTAGCCTCCTCGAGGCAGATACAGCTGCCCTACAGCCCACCTCCAAGCAAACCTGGCACTGCAATGACCCACATCCTCCTGAGCTGCCCAGTGCTCTGCCAGAAATACCAGAGATGGTAACGAGGAAGGTTTGCATTATTCTGCAGCCTGTCTACAAGGAGCTGGATCAGAGCCACCGCCTGTTGATTAAATATCCATCAGCTTGCAATAATTTCAGCCAATATGGAACTAGCTTGCACCAAACACACCGACAGGGAAGTAAATAAAGCAACAGCCAAGCCCTGGATGACATTTGTTTACATAGTTAAATGCACTCAAGGCTTTGGGGAAACTATTGAATAGAATCACGGAATCATTCAGACTGGAAAACACCTTTAAGATCACAGAATCCAGCCATTACTCCAGCATTGCCAAGTCCACCACTAAACCATGTCCCTAAGTGCCACGTCTACACATATTTATCTCTAAATAACTTCTCTTCTTTCATCGATAGCCAAAGAGGTGCTCTTACTAGAGAGTAAACATCCGTGTACTAAATCCCAGCGTGCCAAACTACCAGTGGAGAAATGAGCCAGTAGGAACAAATACCTCAGCTTTCCAATCAGCTGGGGAAAAAGCTTGCTAATAAAGAGAATTCCTTATTGCAAGACTTTTTCCTTAGTTAGTGATTTCAGGTCTATTTATTATGTTAGGCTGGTGAGCATAATTAACACTACTCTCACCTGTGCATACTCAATTGCACTTTGAACAGTTCAAAGAGATTGTAAAACCAATGGTTAATTTTGTGTGTTTGCCAAGGACTTTCAGCAACTTTCTGCTGTGAGAGTTGAGAAAGCGTGCTTTGTTTCCAGAGATGTGGTTTAGCCCTGCAGTGTGGGTGGGCTGCAAGCCCCAGTGGTGCCAGTGACAGCACACCCCAGCACGGACACCTTGTGTGACCATGCTGGTAGGTCAGTCCCCGACAATACAAAATGTTAATTTAATAATCATGTGACAGGCAACAGTCACAACAGAGCTCCAGTAACCAGAGGCACACAGGGCATGCACGTGAGAGGCTTTTTAGAGTAAGGAAACTCCTGAGTGACAGAAGACTACAGGAGAGCACCCAGCTTTCTCAAAAAGAGGAGGGAGGGACCTTCTCCCCCTGCAGCACACAAGTTTGGTTATAAACCAACACAGACTTGGTGAAAAGCTTTTAAGAGCATCTTTTGCACACAGCCAGTGAGTGGAGAGCAATGACAAAGCAACTGAACACCCTGTCCCCACTGCGGCCTGCTCCCACTGAAACCCCCGCCTGCAGCTTTCCAGCTTCACTTTGGGTGACCAACTTCATCATCCCAGACTGCTGCAGTGTTATGGATGATTCATGATCTGGGGGGCTGGGGGAGGAAAATGCAGCGGAAGAAGCTAAAATAAAACAAGAAAGGCTATCTGGAAAGTTCCTGAGATCTGTCTTCCCCCCCACCCCGAGCTTCTGAGCTGCAAGATGAAAACATCTTCACATCATGTGCCACGCCACCCAGGCGCTGCCCTCTGCCCCTCTGCTGACAGACCTCGGGAACAATCAGACCTGCCCATTTCCTGAACAGGAAACCTCCCCCAAACTGGTTTCAATTCTCACTCCCAGTAAGCAAAAGCAGAGGGGAGATGAAGGGGCTCACACTGACACAGCATGGCAGTGCTTAAACACACAGCTCAGACAGGCCTGAGCACTGGACCACTGACTGTGCCACTCTTGTTTATTTGCTCACTCCTGACATGGTTCTGACCTATGCAAATTGCTTCCAAATAACACCCAAGTGCTGCACAGCAGAAAGCAAGCACCAGGGATCACTTCCAATAGGCAGCACTGACAAAAATACACCAGGTTTGGCTCCCTGCAGGCTGCACAGCCCTCTAACACCGGGTCTGAGGCTCAGGGCCTCTTCTCACACCTCAGTGGTATAACATGATCTCCCTGATCACGCTATGTAAACTTCACTTGGGCAGACTGGGACCCAACCTCCACCTTATTTTAGACACCGTGACCTGAGAAAACACACAGAGAAACTAAAATAACGTTCAGAACCACAGCAACCACAGGGGCCTGAAAGTGCTCCACGCCCAAGAGCAGCCTGGCATGAAGGCAGCCAGCGCCAGACAGCCTCGGGGCCAAAGGAGGTCCTGGAATGTTTAGCAATGCTGCTGGAGCACTCAGGATCACTTGCAGGTAGGGGATCAGTATTTTTAAAGGGCTGACTTGAGAGTGTGTGGGTTGGCTGTTAGACAGCTCATGTATCTCTGCTGCTGTGAGAGAGCCAGCCTCGAACTTTGCAGCAGCAGCCAAACAGAAGCCTCCAAGCAGATGCCTCCTGTCTCTACAGGAAGCAACTCCCCGCTTCTTCCCAGGAGGAAAACACTGATTAATAGTTGATTTGAGGGAACCCAGAAGCCTTCACAGTTCAGAAAGCTATGAAACACACATTACCATTGCAAATCCAGAGAGCAGAGCAGAGGTTCTGCTGGAGGCTTTCAGTTTGGCTCGGCTCAGGTAGAGTTTTCTCCAGGAAAGGGCTTGAACGGAGTGGTGGTTGGATGTGACCAATTCCAGGTAGCTGCGCCGGACCCAGTCCCGATAATCCATGCCCTTGGTGCCAGGCTCAGAGCAGCAGGCAGGAGTGGATGGATCCACCGGAACGTTTAATTCAGAACTCATGATGAGAGAAATGCTGTGGGAACAAAAGAGTCAAGTTCAAGACGGGGTGGTGGACAGGATGAGCATCAACTAGTGGAAAAGCTGCAGTTGAACAAAGTGCCCTCGGTCAGAGGAAAATGAGGGACCAAATAACATCACACTTGGAGGACAGAACTGAGAAAGGACCATCCATAATTGCCAAAAATGACCAGGAGAACTAGGAAAGATTACAAAGGTATACCCGGGAACTACTCCAGCAGGAATTCAGGAAGGCTGCACGGCATATAGATTTTCATTTCAGAGCAGGCACCTCAACTTTGCCCTTTGATTCCTTCTCGCTAATAAAAAATCGTTTTACATAAATACACTTGGCCTCCATCTTATCTTTGTTCTGAGCTGGCAGTTCATTTCCCAAAGCATCATGGGCTGGCTCCAAATGCATCTCCTTAGAGAACCAAAGTAACACCAGTTCAGGGAGTCACTTTTTGCTCCTTCTTTGGAAAGCACTCGCCCTGGGTTATAACATGGGGTGTAACCAAACTGTGTATTCAACTCCCACCTACATTATTCCTGATGAACTGTTAATGGTCGTCTGCAGGAGCTGCACGGAGCACACCCGACCCCCCAGGCTGCAAGATGGGTGTTAGATAAGAGAAGGAGGCAAACCCTGCGTGGCAGGGTGGTGTTTCTTTGTCTTCACAAATTGATTAACTCAGCCGTGATAACAACACCCAGCCCAAGAGGGTCATCCCTGCCAATGAGCCATAATGGCTCAACAGCACCAAAGGGCAGCTGTAACGACCTAGGCCATAAAAGACTCCCCAAAATACCCTGTGACTCATAGGATCACATCATCCCATTGTGAAATTCCCTGCCCTGGGGGAGGTACTGAACCTTCCTGCCTGAATCTGACTGTATGTAAGTTTGGGGACTTGAACACCGCGACCGCTGGACATCCAGAAGGGGACCCGAACTTCCACAGGAGGAACCAGACCATCCTCAGGACCACTGCTTTCGACAGGATTGCAACCGTCACTTCAATAGCACTGCAACCAGCACCCTGACCGACACGGGCCACGTTGTACTCTGACTTTGTGGGTTTAAACCAGCTTTTCTGTATCATTGCATCTATTGTAATCTTCCTATTAAATTGCAACTCCGACCTGAAGTCTGTCTCAAGGTATTTGTGTGGGGGTTAATTTCTCCCGCTGGTTTACTTTCAAACCAGCACACCAGTTTTTCTCAGTTAAGCCACTGCTCATCACAGCTCAGTTTAGACGGGCACAGTTCTCCCCCCAGAATTCCCCAATAATCACAGAGCTGAATGGTGTGGAGGGTTAACAAATGAACTTCCTAAGCTCTTGCAGTGGGAAGTTAAATTTCCTGAGCTGCTCACACTCCATTTATCAGACCAAGAATCCTGTTCCCTTACTTCCACCAGTGACTCTGAGCAGAGGGAAAGGAAAAGGCAATTCCAAAGGGAAAAGCGAGCTGCTTCCAGGAAATTCCATCATCTTTGGATTCAGGAGATTATACTGAGAGATGCATGAAACCAGCAAGAATATTCCAGGTGGTGGATGCCTTACACCACCACGTCCCCAGGCTGCTGCCGAGTGGCTTTGGTGATGCCCAGACACAGAACAACATCCATGGAATGTTTTGTGCAAAAACTTCTCACTCTGACAGACATCTGAAACTAACTCAGCCTCCCAAAGCATGGAAACCACGACTCTCTGTCTAATCCCCTCACTCACAACTCAGCCACTGAGCACTGTGGTGGTGGCAGACAGAGGCACCAGAGCAGCACCTTCTGGCTCTGAAACACTCACCAGCTCCCAGGAGGAGGAGAGGCTGCCCAGAGTCACACCTGGTGTGGCACTAATTAGTCCCAGCACCACCTCTCAAGGTCACAGGCACCTTTCAGCCCTGCCTGCATCCCCCCAGCTCCCCACGTACAGGGGCCACATGGGGACAGCTAATAAAGCCGTGACCGCAGGGACACTTCGAGAAGTGGCAAAGATCAAAAGGACATCAACGGCCCGCAAGCCTGAATGCTGTTACTAAAAGGGAAGGAAGCTGTTTCAGGCACAATAACAAAGATTAGCAAATAAAGCGCTGCAGGTCCAAGATTGTCCCCCCTGAACACGGTGGGGGGGCTTTCAGGTTCCAGCTCCCTCAGACATAACAAGGATGGCAGCACAACATGATTCCTGGGCAGGTTTTGACAAGGCCATTATTACAGCCCCTGGAACGCTCCAGGGAGGCTCTTGACCTGCTCAGGAGTTTTCAAAATATTTAAAAGTAACAAAAAAAACCCAACAAAACCAACCGAAAACAAACAAACAAAATGAAAGACAATAACAATACATTCACGCCGTAAGAAAAACAAGAAGAGAATGAATAACAGGGACAAACCTTCCTGCTTGATCTGTGTTTCCAGGAAAGGCAAGAATCACCTATTTTACAGATTTAAAAAGCCTCCTGGGAGGACTGGAGGAAGAAACAGTCTGTGAGCAGCAAAATTATGAAGCTGTTTCCTGTGACAACATCCTGTGTGGATCCTGCAATGTATGGCGTGGAGTGAGTTCATTCACTTTGTCCCCAGCTGCGACAGTGATGGCCTCTACTCGGCCATTTATTTTCACAAAATACTTAGGAACTTTCTATGCAGGAAACTTTGACCCCTGGGACAAATTCCATTAAAAAGACAAATGAATTCAGAGGTTACAGAGAGAGGGCAAGAGAACCCAATCACATCTGCTTCTTTCCTTAGAAAAATAAGCTAAAAATACCACAAGGCTGAATTTTCACTCTGGAGCAGCCCAAGAGATGTTCTCAAATAAGTAAACAGCTTCAGAATAAAATCCATAAACACAAATGTAACCCAAACAAGCAGTGCAAGAAGTCAAACTCACCTTGCTGGCTATGGACATGGAGGGATTGGGTGGAGGGCTCCAAGGGCTGAAACACAAGACCAAAGAAGCATTTTACATATGCTGTAGCTGGAGCAGTTTTAGTCTGGAAATACTTTTCAGCCTGTCTGAAGCAGAGAGGCTTATTCTGGAGATTTCACCCTGTTGGCTTGCAAAGTTAAAGGTTTAGGACAATTGTTCTTATGGAAATAACTATCCTACAGGGTTTGACTGCACAGAGCTGTTGAGTTCTGCACGGGGAATGAGGAATTCTCCAGGAGACCTTTTCCTCAGGCAGCCCTGGTAGTCCATCCCAGCTGTGTCTTCACTCACTCACTTCCACTGCACCACCGACGCATCTGACCCCGCTTCATCTCGCACTGGGAGGACAGAAAGCTCTCTGTGATTGCTCCCTCACGTTGATTTTCTTCACCTGCCAAGTGCTGTCCTCTGGAAAAGGGAAAGCCATTGCCTCCTCATATCTCGGTGCACATGTGGGAATTTCTCCACAGCTGGGAATGAAGCCGACACCACCAGGGCCGAGCTGCGCCGATCCCCCTCCCACCACTGCCGTGCTCAGTCGCCCACAGAGCGCTGTCTCTGCAGCACTGGCAGCTCCTCTGCCTGGTTTTGGGATGCCAGCCCCCTCCCCAGTCCCAGGTTTCTGCTCCACACCCCCAGACTGATCTGTGGCTTTGTGCCAGTCCCTTCCTTCCCTGTCTAACATCGTTCAAGCCCCTGCAGGCCATGGCTAAGCCAAATCCCAAGCGCTGCTACTCCACGCGCATGAGCTCAAGCCCTAGGAAACCCCTTCCTACGTTCTCTTCTGACTTGGGACTCCCCCAAGCAGCATTTCTGGAGTGTCAGAGTGCCTCAGCAGGGTGTGAACACCCCATAGCTGTGATCACCCTTGTGGCACCCCATAGCTGTGTCCACCCTTGTGCCTTGTGACCTCCCAGGCACGATGTGACCCCCTGGTCCCACCACCACAGCTGGGATCCTCCACAGGGCACACCGCCTGAGCAGGGGATGTTTCCTCCTCCTCCTCCTGCCTCAGCACACCCTGGGCAGGAGGTGATCCCACACAGCGAGGATCTCCCCTCCAACAGCAGCCGCAGACAGGGGATCCCTCAAGCCAGGATGAGACCCCCTCCCTGCTAGGACCTTCCCGTCCAAAGGCAACCTGGACAGAGGATCTTTCCTAGGCAGGATGCAGCCTCCTACCCGCATCCCTCCCTCCATTCAGCAACCCAAGGATCCTCCACAACTCCTCAGGCAGGATGGGACCCAACCCCTCGATCCCCGCTTCCAAAAGCACCCTCGGCCAGGGGCTTCCCGGCACCGTGTACTGGAGATGTCCCCCTACAGCACTCCGGCGAGAGGATCCCTGCCCGGATACATCCCAAGGGAGCTGGCCTGCCTTCTCCATCCCATGGCACCTCCAAAGCACTGCCGGACAGGACGAGACCCCCTTCTCTGCCCACAGCGGACCCTTCCCATTCACTCCGTCCGCGGGCAGCGGACTGCCCCCAGCTAGGCAGGATGAGGCGCGCATCCCACCGCCGCCATCCCGGCACGGGATTCCCCCTGGCTGGGCAGGACGAGGCGCGTCTCCCCCACACGGCCCCGGGCAGGGGAATCCCTGTTCGGGCAGGATAAATCCAACTCCCCCCAGAGCACTCCGAGCAGGACGAGACCCCCTCCTCCCGCAGCCCCGCGGGCAGGAGATGCTCCCACCTCTGCAGGACGAGCCCCCCACGCCCCGAACACGCCTGAGGGGATGCCGCCCGCTGCCCCAGAGCGCGGGCCCCGCTGGGGATGAGCCCCCTGCGGGCGGGATGCGGCCCCGGGGGCGGCGGGGGCGGGCCGTGTCTCACCGCGCTGCTGTCCGGGGACCGTGCCGGGAGCCCCGGGAGAGGCACCGGGAGTGGGAGCAGGAGCGGGATCGGGAGCGGGAGCCGGAGCCGCCTCCGCCGCTGCCACGGCAACGCCGGGCACCGGCCACGTGACCCGCAGGAAACGGGGGGCAGCGCCGCCACGCCCCCGCACGTGACCGCCCGTTCATTGGCCAGCGGCCCGGATGGCCACGCCCCCTCGGCGGCGGGGGCGGGGCCTGGGGACGCGNNNTAGAGAGAAAGGGCATCCCCCCGGCACGGAGCCTTTCCCGCAGCGCTCGGGGGTCTCGGGTGAGCATGCATCTGTAGGGAAAAAATATCAGGTCTGCAGATCCCTAAAGTCGCGGTCGGGCTGAAACCCACCCATTGGTAAAGATGTTAGTGGGTCTGGACCTTGCGTTATCTCTAAATCTTGCCACAGAGAAGGTATTGGTGCAATGGGATGCAAATGTGCTTTTATTACAATTATTAATTATACAGCAAAAAGTCGCCACTTACATAAGTCAAAAGGCAGCGCTGCTCTGCCTCCGCCGGGCTGAACCTCCTCCGGCTGAGCACAGGCTCCCTGCGAATCCCGACTGCTATCTCCCTGCACTCCTCCGCTATTGACTCAGCAGGAAATCCTGTATAAACCCATCAAAAGGATAGGGACAGCCTTATGGGAAAGAGAGGGAGTTTCTTCCCTGGAAATGAGATAAAGAAAATGCTGAAAGGCAGCACAATGGGTCAGCTTTATCACAGGGTAATCCCATCTTCCTGAATTCCATTCTGCCTGGGGAAGGGAACAAAGGAAAACAATTCTTAAAACCTAATAAAGAGACAGATACATGTTATCCTGAGCGTGCTTTTCACCTCTGAGAGCAGGAATACCCCTGCTCGGTTTCAGCACTAACACTGCTGTCTCTCGGGGTCCCACATATGCACAAACACATGTAGAAACGGAACAGAGCAAACTTTAGCCCTTGAGAGTTAATCTCCATCAGAGAAAGGAGAGGGACTCCTCTAGAAAAGAACCTAGAGCACGAATTTAGTGTAAGCAGGTCAAACTCCTTGGCAGTTTCAAGCCTGCTTTGAAATGCAGTTTCATTACTGCTTTGTTGGTGCCCTATTTGGAATAGGAAGCAGTTGTAGAGTTGTTCCTGATTTTATTATGCACGGGAGCACTTCCCCTTTTCTACTCCGTGGATGACGTTTTCCCCACTTGGAGGTCACATAGTATTTGCATTTTATTCTGAACGGAAGAAACATCTCTTGAAACCTCCCTTTGAAGTGCTTTGTATTCTCAACGAGCTCGTACTGCCACGAACAACCACAACACGGCAGAGTGTTTATGGGAATTCACAGCTACACCTACCAAATACAGCTCCTACTGCTACACTCAGCCACCCCGGCGAGACAGAGCGTGAGGCAGATCCCACCTTCACCAACATGCTCTCTCTGCTGTTTATGGATTTCACCTACAAACTCGGCATTCCCAGAAAACAGAGCATGAATAATTCAGAGCGGGTAATGGTGGAGTCTTAGGGAGGCAGGATGAGGCCACACAACCCGAATTTGTTCAGTCACCAAGACACACTCGAGTTCACCCTCCCCGTGGCTGAGGGAAGCGTGTCCTAACTCAGCAGCATGCGCTCTACTTAATGCAGAACAGCACTTACTCCGCTCAAAGGCCTGACAAGCTCAGAGGCAGAACATCTTTATTTGTGAGACTCTCGGTTCTTCTCTGCCCATAAAAAACCCTCACATTTTTATGGCTCATCCTACAACACGGTATCCACAGGGCTTGCCTGCCCGAAGGGGGATTCATGTGAAGCAATGCTCATAACTAATCTCTCCACAGGGAAAATGCCAGCTGCAGAACATCCATCCTGCATCTGAATGAAACACTACCACAACTTGCAGCACCTGCCCCTGTGCAGACTGAGCAGAAAACAGTTCCATGCAGATCTCTAACCTGGGGGGCACAGGGGATATGGACCTTGCAGGTCAGAAGTTATCCAGCTCTGGAGCCCTTGGATATGTACAGGGGAACTAAACACAAACATCACTTGCACTTGGTCACACCTGCTTCCCGGCCACCACGGTAATACCACTGAGAAGCCATTACATAAAGCCAGCTCAGACAAAATGCAGGATTTCTGGCAGCACTATTCAACAAAGGCGAAATCTAAAAAGAGATTCTCCCTTTTTACTGTTTTTGCTTAAAATAATTTGGCATTAACCAAGGCTTGAGAAGAAGTAGCACCGCATTCTGGATGCAAGGCTCTGGGATGAGCACGTCTGAAAGCCAGCAGGCACTTCTAATTAAAGATACACTGAAGAGACAAAAACCAGAGTTACAAGTAAAACCACCACTGCATATGCTTTTCATTTAAGCACCAATAAGTAAATATATAGAGAGATGTTATGATTCCTACCAGGGAATCCAAAGTGCAAAGCAGAGAGCTCAAGCGGAGAGAAAGGCAGGTGTCATTACAGGAAGCTGAGCACAAGCAAAATGATTCCATTCCAAGCCTTTCTGCCACAGGATTCAGAGGCTTTTACACACAATCTTTGGGAAAAGGTATTGTTTCAATTCAAAAGCAAAAAGTGACATGCAGCTAACACCTTTTTCCATATTTTCATGTGTGCCACATCACTTGATCTCTTTCTCCCTTCCTGCAGCACTGCAGCATCTCTTTATTTTACTGACATCTTCTTCCAAAAATAAAAAATAGAAGACAGAACAATCCAAGACATCCCTTTTATTAATTTAAAAAACATGGAAGAAAAGCAATAGGGAAAGTTTTAGCATTAAAAAAGGGATCCTGATTAAAAATCTATAGAACTTGTCTAGCAACATAAACTGATTTCTTTGGGTTAGAGATGACCCCATACAAAACCCCAAATGCAGAACACTCACAGTGCAGGAGAGTCTGGCTACAGACCACTTTTCTACTTCAGGTTAAACTCTTCCCCTAGATTCATGTATCCCACTGCTACCAGCTTCAACGTGAGTAGAATACGTAGCCTTCACAGTAATATTTCCCTTAAATGGTAATAGTTATGTTTTAGCTTTCAGACAGAAAAACACTCTGGGCCACGTTAGAAAGAACTCTAGGGTCATAGAGACTTATGGCTGACTCTTTAGAGCAAACTTAGAGCAGACTGCACAGCAGTTATACAAGCAATTAAGAAAAAATCTCTTATTTGGCATTTCTCTATCATTTTCTCTCGGGCCTGTGACGTGAAGGCCATGCCCCGTTAAGCAGATGTAACGTACGCCAATGGGTTCTGCTCGGCTGAGATGAAAGACTTTCATGCTCCTGAATATAAAGCAATGAACAGTGTTTCCAGCTGTCCCTGGAAGGCCTCATCCTCTTCCCATCACAAAACTTGGCTCTTCAGCATCATCTTCCTTCTCTTCCTCCTCCTTGCTATCCTCTTCGTCATCCTCGCTGCTGCCTTGCTCTTGGGATTGACCAGGTTCTACAAACACAAACAGGATGAATGGATGAGGTGTTCCCACCTGGCTTCCTTGTCAAGCATTTCACAACAAAACAGTCTCAGGTGCTCAGCAAATGTGTATTAGGCCAGGCTAATTAGCAGGGATGGGTAACATATTCCCCTGTGTCTTCCTTGTTAAGTATCTCACAGCTAAGCAGTCCCAGATACTCAGGGAACACAATCAGGTTCTATTAATTCTGCCGAGTGATGAGGAGCTCAGAATATCAAATTCTCCCTTGGAAAAATACTCCCTTACCTCCAACGTTACGAAGTCCATCATTAAACAGCTCCACCTCCTCTGGAACATTATTTCTTTCAAAGAGAGGTAGTCAAACACTGAGGTGATAGATTATCTCATTCCCAATCTCACCTCTGCACGCTGGGATGAACTTTCAAGGATCACACAGAGCACTGGGAAGCCACAGGCAAGACTCACTATATTCCCACAGCTATACAAGTTCTCAGGAACTCCACGAGGTGCCATAAACTTTTACAGACTGTTTGCTATATTGCAAGTACAGGAACTCATTAAGAAATGCCTAAGATTAACAAAGGTCACAGAAAACTTGTGTAGTCTGCTAAAAAACCAGGAGACATCTACTAGAAATTAAATAACCAATAATAAAAACGAGGTACGGCATAAAGTGGGACCTGAACCCAAGAGTCATTATTCTGCCCTTTCCTGTTCCTCAGGCCCAATCACACTCTCAATGTCCTGACCAGTCCACGCAGGATTTAGGATCAGTGGTCTAATGCCACCGCGTGGTGAAGTGCTGAACTTTGAGGGTTTATTGGGAGTTTGTTCATTAACGCAACCTTAACAGCTGACCTCATTCAGTGCCAACCCTTATTCTTAATGTTTTTGCTACAACAAAGATGAAACATGGCAATTCAGAGGTTTAATTTATTCATTCAAAAAGGAAGGCAAATGTTTGCCTGCCACATCCAAAAAATGCACTTTAATTAATTTGGAAAAAACTCTCAGATCACAACCCAGGGCACACGAAACTAAAAAAAGGAAAGGCTGTTCTCAGTAGACTAAAAATGGCTAAGAGGGGCTTCTCTCTCCCCTGATATTTTTATTTTACATAGAGAAGCACAAACTGTAAAGAGTTAAGAACTGTTACAAAAACCAGGGACTTTGGATCCTGTCTTTTAGCAACTTGTGCCAAATAAAACCACTCCAGCGCCACAACTAGTGCACAGCAATCCCATACCACAGTGCCAGGCCCTGATCCAGCTCTCCTCTCTCTCAGCCACTCCCTAAGGGATGGGTATTCTGTTTGCTCCTCAAAATGAATAAAAGTATGTTGACTCATACTTAAATTCTCCTCCCAGTTACAATTCATAAATGAGTAGCTTAAAAAAAAAAAAAGTTAACAAAACCAAAACAAAACACCCAAAAAATTCACTCTGCTACATTCACTTGCTGTCACAAGTAAAATTAACCTAACAATTTGTCCTCCCATGTTTACATGGGAGGCTGGCAGTGGTTCAGCTGAAACAGATCCAATTCTGAAAAGCAAAGCACAAATAAGGTAGAACTGTCAGGCAAGTCAGTGTTCCAGCAGAATTTTCTTAACCTGCTGTAACTTTAAGATTAACAATTTGTGTGCTAATTCACAAAGGACAACTATTTGAAAGAGCAAGCCAAAATACACTCACTGAAAGCGAGTATGCAAAAGCTTGAGCAAACAGTTACACTGACATTGCTGAACACTAATTTTCAAGACTGCAGGAGAACAGAGGCAGTCAGGTTTTTCACCTTTATTTCTGTGCAAATAAAATAGTCCTGTGGAACAGATGGTAGCAAGGTGGCTCAATTTCTTACACACAAAATTATAACTCAGTTTCTTGCTGCCCAAGCTGTGCATTTTTTTTTCCCACCTGTTTACCCATACACATTCAAAATATACTTTAAAAAAGCACAGCCTTGAACAATACTGCCTTTCTGAGCAGCTGAGACTCTGAATCTGCAGTTTACCAGAATAGTTGGGGCAAAACATCCACAAACTCAGATTCCACAGCTTGCTGTCCAAAACTTCCCCTAATAAATGGAAAATATTCACAAACAGCCAAGTTATTTGTAAGATTAAATCTCAACATAGATGGCTTTCAAAGAGGATTTTGAAACATTAGCTAAAATAACAAGCTTAAGGCTCAGGCTTTAATCCATGTATTGAGAATGCTTGGGATGGGGGGTGGAACAAAACTTTCTAGGCTTCAATAAGGGAACAGAACCAAGTCCTGAGAAAAGTAAACTAAATTTCACTGACCTTTTTCCTGCTTCTTCTGTTCAAGTTTATTTTTCTTAGCTTGCAGTTTCTTCTCTTTTAACTTCTGGCTATAAAACAAAGAAGAAAGACTCTCTGGCAAATCCAGTGTTGTAAAGCTTCTGCACATTCATACATTGATAAAGGACATATTACAGACATCTTGGAAAAGCTGATTTCAGAAGAGAAATTCAATTTAAATTTGGCCTCAACTGAAAATCCAGCAAGAGCAAAGTTAGCACATGATCAAGAGAAACTTTTCTATGTTGTTTTCAGATTAATGGATTATTTTAAAGTCTTTCATGACTCCACTGCAACCAAAACTATATGATACACAAGAATCTCTAAGAACACAGATGGAACAAAAATTAAACTGCCCCCACATTTTAGCTACCTAGGCTAATAAGCTCAGAGAGAAAATGATGTAAAACTCAGACTGCAGAAACTGAACATTGCGGGGAAAAATCACCAGTAATCTATACTTAAATTGAAGAAAATAAAGATAGTGCAGTATGCTCTGATCTTCCTCTTTGGCTGTACTTTCTCAGGGTGTCAGGCCCTAGGAGTAGCACTAGGGCTAAGAAGGAATTCATATTCATACAACCCAGCTCTCTTTGCCCAGCAAAGGCAACCTGGCAAGTTAATGGCAGACACAGGCAGAGCAGCCTGGCATTCACATGCTCCTCTCTCAACACCATAAATGAATTCTCTGGAAACAGAGAGCCAGGAACTGTACCTGTTGGGGCAGGACAAAGGAGAAGGGTGGTGAGAGAAATTAGAGGGGCTCCTGCAGGGCAAAGCTACACCATTAGAGCATAGCAGGGGGACAGGGAGGTGTTAGTGTTTAGGCAGCATCTGCTGTTGGAACAGTTGTTCTCCATCTCAGCCAGGGAAGAGGCAGCAGGCCAGATCTGACTTGCTGGCCATCTGTTGGACCACATTAAATTAAACTAAGACGGCAACAGTGTTTGTGTTGTGCACTTTTGTGTTAACATGGCAGTGAGTCACTTTGCACAGGCCTTTCCACAGCAACTCTCAGCCACAGCATGCAAAGCAGCAAGGGAGAGGCTGCTCAGGGTCAGAGTCCGGGAAAGAGCCGAGCATGATTCTGTGCTATTTCTGAAACTTCCTGGACACAGAGAGTGGCATTTAAATTCTTGTGCCACTGCACTACAATGCTCAGGCTACTTCTTGAGAGCATCAATTTTGTAATTGTTCCATTTTGTCTAAAATTTAAGAGAAAGATGGATTTAATATTTTTTTAGTATCTCTACCTAACTTACTAGACTTGGCCTGCCAGACATTTCAATGAGGGAGGCAGAAGCAGCCTACCCATGAAGCAGCACCCAGTTTTGCACTGAAACTGCTTGAGATCAAATGATTCAGACATAAACTTAAGCCAGATACACACACAACCCTTTCCTGACACTGTTAAAACAAATATGCAGTGAGGCATGTTGCAGTCAAGACCACAGTGTCAGCAAAAGCAGCTCAAGCAGTCCAAAGTTATCCTGCAAGCAACGGCACAGAAAAGAAACCACCCCAGCAAAGCCTGTCAGGTTTACAGCTACCTCTGGAAACCAAACATTGACATTGACAAATTTAATTTCCACAGCCTGACTTCCCAGCTGATAGATGCAGACACAGAATGACAGTGTTTATCCAGAGCATGCAGCTACAGATGAGGCACGGGGAGTGAGGGTTTCCATGTCAAGCCTCCTGGGAAAAATCTGCCCTTACCGCTTCCTTCTGCGTTTTGCTGTTTGCTCTTCTGCAATCATCTTATTCCTCTCCAGTTTCTTCTGGAATTCCTCATCTAGTCTTTGCTGTAATTGATCACATGTCATACTTTGGTCACAATCTAAATTAAAATACTTCTTTTAAAAGTCATGTCCTTTTAGGGAGAAGTCTTTTAGCAAAATACAGAAGGGAGCTCTGCCAGATTTTGTCTGACTTCTTTATACAAAGCCATGTTCCTAGGGATGACTCCTGTACAGACAGCATTTTTAACCTGCAACCTGAGCCAAACATTGAAACCTTCTGAGGGAGGAACCCTCACCAAAACAGATGAGGGAGGTTGGGCTTCTGCCCTAATGAACGTTTCAGTAAAAACAAATGAATAATTGGAGACACAAACATTAACATATGGACTCATCTCAGCCAAGAGAGAGTACAACAATAGTGCTCTCTAAAAGGGGGCATTCTCCTTGATCAAGACTTAAAAGAAACATCTGGACTCTGTGCACAGGCACTCGCTTTGTTTCTGTCTGTGCTAGGCAGAGTTATCAGGGATTTCTAGCTTTTAAAGCATTTTCAAGTCAGCCTGAGAACACACACATTCCCATGAGGCCTTACTGTGTGCTAGGACCCCAGGGAACACAGGAGATGGAGCATGTCTGACACAAAGCACCAAATGTTTCAGTACTGACACAGACACCACGGATCACACACTCCTACAGACTCCTCTGACAAGGGGTGGCTCAGAACGGAATTATTTGTACATGACTTTCAAAGAAAACACAGATTTGCAATGAACAACAAATAGTTGGGGGTGGGGGCAGTTATAGAGAGTTGTGCTGACCTTCTCAGCCATGGCATCCATGAAATCTTGCCTCTGGTACTCTCGCCGCCGGAGGTGCCGGTACACATGGAACTCCCCGCTCCCAGCTCCGGCACTGGAACCTGCGACAAAGAAGAGTTAAGTTTGCTAGGAAAGAAGGTAAAGAGATGCTCACAAACAACTACAGCTGGATGCTGAGGGATGTGGCACAGGAAAGGGCACTGTCAGATGAAAATTGCCAACAACACACGGAGTGTGTCACCATTTTAAACTAAACTAACTCGCAGCCAAAAGCTGGAGTGAGCTGCAAACCCACACACTTTTGGGACACTGCAGGTCCTACAATTATCTCCCTGGAGAGCCCACTCTTAGCTGCACATCAAGGCAGGCAAAGAACTAGAGATGAAATGCACTGCCCGCCCTCTTACGGGCAGAGGTGAGTGACAATACCCTGCTGATGCTGCTTCCAACTAATTTTCAGCATCTCACACACAAAATAAAGGTCAACAAAAAGGTGGTAAAAGGTGATATTGTACTTTCCCACGCGAGACAGATCCACTGACAGTTTTAACTGTTTCTTCATAAATTAAATCCCTACAGCACTCTCTTCCTGGCATCAGCCTGCACGTCAAAGCCTTGCAGGAGCTTTATGCATTGTGCTTCACTCTCTTCCCCGTCTCCCGAGCCATTTCTCAAGGGAAAGCACAGGAATACAAGCCTTAAAGAAGACACCTAATTAAAACCCAGCAGCTGGGACTGCAACAGGGGTGCTCTTGATGCCAACAGAACCTCAGCATGTCACGTGCTCCCAGAAAAACAAAACAATTCAACTCAAGCACACAGCAAAGCTATTTGAAAAAGCCATAGGGGGATTCCAATAGGCTGAAGCTTTTTTTCAGAAGTGTATACAAACTTTAGTCCAAGATCAATTATTCTGAAATAAGAAAAGTCAACCTCTAGAAAGGATGGATGCCTCAAAGAAAGACAGAACTTCTACATGCAGCCAGTTTATACCACAGCTACTGCATTTAATCCCTGCAGGTTAAAGTGTACATGGAGTACTTGGGTCAGGGTCAGCTGCCAGCTCCCTACCTGAGCGCACAAAATCACACCTGCTGCACGTGCCTGCTTCTCACGGCCTGAGATTCAGCCTCAAAGCTGTCAAAAGAGGGACTTCATACTGCTAATCTTCCAGAGCACTCTCAGATCCATGGAGAGGACAGATTTACTCATCATCCTTTACTTGTCATCACCAGAGCAGCAGCTTATTGCACTGCAGGCAGCCCACGTGCTGCAGTGCCACGGGCTTTGTTCTCTCTGCATTCTGACAGCCAGCAGAAAAGTGGAACCAGAGAACCAAATAGAACTTGAAAAATCAACTCTCAAAGCACATTTCACACCTCTTTTCTCCGGCAAAACGAGCAGCAGAAAACCACCTCTGTCTTCCCCTGCTAAACACTTTTCTAAGTTAAATGTGGCTGACCCCAGAGTTATCTGAAGAACAGAATCTTTACCCATGACATCTCTAACGAACTCCGGGGGAGGTCGTGGTGCCCATTCATTCAGTTTTTCAGGAATTGGTACAGTCTTTTCCTGCAAGAACAAACCAACCAGCCATCAGTATCTTCAAGGAGCAAAGTCTGCAATTTTAACACATTGTTGAAAGGTGGGATATGTCTGACAACAGCCTTTTCCACCAACAGACAGATCTCAGAAGGAGCACAGCTGCAGCAATTTCTTCATGCACAGGGATCAGGCACAGGCAGAAGAGGAGAATCAGAAGGGATCCTCTCTGTCCCTCACATTCAGGCTTGCAGGTCAACAAACCCCAGGAGGATTAAGAGTGTCTGTGCCTCTTTTCAGCACGGGGACTAGAAGGAAGCATGTCAGCACCTCCAAGCACTCGTGGGAACTGAGTATAATCCCACTACCAGTAGTCTGGGAAACGATGAAAGGTATTTGCGTACCTTCCATGCCAGAGTTAGAGGACAGGGAAGAGCAGGGGAGGGAGAACATATGGTGCAAGGTCAGAGGAAGAACGCTGTGCAGAGAAGTCTCAGCCCGCTCCAGCACACACAGAGCGGGGGGTGAGTCTCCTCCTGGCAAAAACCTCCTCAGGAGAGGATCAAAACACCCAGTTAGAGGACCAGGGTCATGCTCCCGCACATTAAAAGCAGTGGATAGAGGAAAGACCAGCGAGCAGAGCACAGAGGGGCCCCTGGGTTCCCAGAGAAGAGTCTCTCCCTTCACAGCATCCCAGAAAAGACGGATCCCTCCTCCCTCACAGCAACCCAGTGCGTGTGGGAGTCGGTCCCTCTCCCCTTGAGGACCCGACAAGGAGGAAAGGGGCGTGTGTCGATCCCGTCATGGAACCGGGAAGGAAGAACGGGGGGGTTGGTCCCTCTCTCCTCACAGACCCCCCGGGGGGAGGGTGTGTCGGTTCCTCTTCCCTCATGGACACGGAGAGGAGAAAGGGAAGGTTGGTCCCTCTCGCCTCACGGACCCCGAAGGAGAGGAAAGGGGGTGTTAGTCTCTCACAGAGCCAGAGGTGGAGGTCTCGGCGTCCCTCTCCCCTCATGGACTCCGGGGGCGGGGTGGGGGTCTCGGCGTCCCTCGTCCCTCACAGACACCGAGAAGGTCTCGGTGTCCCTCTCATCTCACAGACACCGAGAGGGTCTCGGTGTCCCTCTCATCTCACAGACACCGAGGGTGTGGGGCTCGGTGTCCCTCTGCCCTCACAGACCCCGGGAGTGGAGTGGGGGTCTCGATATCGCTCTCCCCTCACGGACCCCGGGGCGGTCTCGGTGTCCCTCTCCCCTCACGGACCCTGGGGGCGGGGGGTGTCTCAGTGTGTCTCTTCCCTCACGGACCCCGTGAGGGTCTCGGCGTCCCTCTCCTCTCCCGCCGCCCCGAGGCGTGCCCCGGCGGGTGCCCTCACCGGGTTCCTCATGAGGCGCTCGAGGCGGAGGCGCTGCTCCTCGGCCGCGCTCCGGGGGATGACGAGCGGCTGCGGCTCCTTGCGGGGCCGGGGCGGCCGCGGGGCCGAGGGCGCCGCCATGTTCCGGCACTGGCCGCGCCCCGCCCCCCCGTGACGTCACGGCGCGCGACGCGGGCGGCGCCGTCATGGCGGGTGCGGTGAGGGGTGGGGGTCCTGTGAGGGACCCCCGTGCGAGGGACCCCCGTGCGAGGGATTCCCGTGCGAGGGACTCCCGTGCGAGGCCCTCAGCGCCAACGGAGCCACGGAATCAGGTCGGGAAACACCTCTGCGATCACCGAACCCAACCTCTGCCGTATCACCACCCTGTCAGCCAGAGCACTGAGTGCTACAAGTTGTTTCTTGAACACCTCCACGGACGATGATTCCACCACCTCCCTCGGCAGCCTGTGCCAATATCTAATCACCGTTTCTGTGAAGTAATTCCTCCTCCTAATGTCCGTGCCCTGCAGCGTGGACGGGAGGCTGAAGGCACAGAGTCACCAAACTGCATGGTTGGAAGGGCCCTCTGTAGATCACCCAGTCCAACCCTCCTGCCAAGGCAGGGTCACCCAGAGCAGGTGACACAGGAACGCGTCCAGGTGGGTTTGGAATGTCTCCGGACAGAGAGCCTGCATGCTCTTCCTGGGCAGCCTGTCCCAGTGCTCTGCCACCCTCAGTGGGATTCTTTGAAGGCACAGAGTCACAGAATGATGGTTCTGGTTGGAAGGGACCACTGAGGTCACCCAGTCCGCCCTCCTGCTCCAGCATGGTCCCCTGAGCGTGGCATTCAGGGCTGTGTCCAGAGGGCTTTTGGGGGACACCCCACACCCTGTCTGTGCAGCCTGTGCCAGTACTTGATCACCTACACAGTGAGGAAGTTCTTCCTCATACAATCACGGGATGCTTTGGGTTGGAAGAGACGTAAAAATCTTCCTATTCCAACCCCCTGATATGGGCAGGGATGCCACCCACTAGATCAAGTTGCTCAGAGCTCCATCCTACCTGGCCTTGGAGCATTTCCTGGGTTTCAGCAGTCAGAGATTTTCAGGGCAATCTGTGCCAGGGTGACACCACTTTCACAGCAAAGAATTTAATCCTAATATCTAATCTCAACCCACTCTTCCAGTTAGAAGAGTGTTCTAACTGGAAGTTGTGTCCCCCCATTTGTCACTACAAATTCTTGTTCAAACTCCTTCTGCATCTTTCTTGTCCATTTGTGTACTGAAAGGCCACAATTAGGTCACCCCGAAGCCTTCTCTTTCCCAGGCTGAACAAACCCTAACACCCTCAGCTTTTCCTTTTAGGAGAGGTGCTCCACCCCTCTAATCATCTGGTTTGCCTTCTCTGGGCCCGCTCCCTGAGGCCCATGTCTCGTGTTTAGGTGGAGCTGCCTGTGCTCCAGCCTCTCACCCCATTGCTCAGCACCACCAAGCAGGGCCTGGCTCCAGCCTCTGACACCCTCCCTCAGACACTCAAATACTCCGATACAACTTGTCCCCTGCGTCACTCCTCCCATGTCCCAGCTGCAGCCATGCATCCTGCTCCTGCCAAAGCTGTGTTTGCTGAGCTCTGATGTCCCCTGTCCCCTCAGGCACGTTCTGGGGGCCGTGGTGAGTGCAGTCTGTCCCCAGCAGGCCGCATTAGCGAGGCGGCTCCGGCATCTGCCGCGCTCTGTCCAGGCCGAGCCTGAGGAGGGTGAAAAGTCACTGTGTTTTTCACCGGCGCCTTCAGCCCTGCCAAATCCCTTCCCCGTGAGGGTGTAAGCGATACAGCACTTCCTGGTGCCCCCGTGGCAGGCTGCCTGCACCATCTGTTCGTGTCACTTTGGTCATTAAGCAGCGCGGCCCGCGGGCTTTGTCTGCTGACAGTGATGAACGGCAGCACCGCTGCCCACGGCACGGCCCTGCCGGGCACTGGGAGATGTGGGCAGGTAGCAGCATGGGGGGGATGCTGTGCTGTCTGCATCCATATTCACACCTGGGATTTGCAGAAACAGTGCTTAGATGAGCTGAGGGCTGCTACACCCAAATCCACGCTTGCCTGACAGAGCTGGAGGAAGCCATGGTGGGGAAGAGGAGCTGGAGCTGGCTGCAGTACAGGCCTCCACTGCAAGCCAAATTTCGTTTCAAGTCGCTGCGGCCCTACAGAAATGTGCATGGCATGTGCTGGGGCTGTGTGTGCGTCACAGAATGAGCCAGTAAAGGTCAGCTGCAATGGAAGAGGGGCATAAGCCTTTGTGCAGTTTATGGAGATAAGCTGGAGCCGGGAAGCTGGGCTCTGGGTTTCAGACAGCTTCGTGCTGTGCATGTGGAGAGGGGGACAGAAAGGGGAACAGAGAGGTTGGGAATGGCTCCTTCTGAGATTTATAGTTCATTTGTATGGCCTGAATTTATTAAGCCTCCATTCTCTTCCCCTTTCTGTGGAGAAAATCGGAGCTGATCCTCAGGTTCAGCCCTATGTTTACAAAAGACTTTTCAACCTCCGCTGAGGTTGCTATGGAAATCACACTAGTTTGTGTCTCGTGTTTGTCTTACCAACCTGATTTGTAAAAGAATGGTGTGAATTTAGTGCTGGCTGAGTTCCCAGCTGGCCGCTGGTCCTGGAAGGCATCCTTGCAGTCTCAGCCCTGGCTGGAGCAATGCAAACAGCTTCCTCCATGCTGTCTGCCAGCTCCCCAGCTCCTGTGCCCGCGGCTCTCCCAGCCTTGGGTCCTCTTCAGCCCACCAGGACAGAAACCATCCAGTGCCAGGCTGGACTCAGCCCTGCCAGGGAGACACCAGCTGTGTTGCAGAGGCCAGGGCAGGTCCCCTGTCCCCTTTCAGTTACTGCAGACTGTTTTACGAAGCAGAATTGCTGCAAACCAATTGAGTTTCTTCTGCTGAGTCCTAAGCACAACACAGGCTGGTTTAGCTCACTAATCCCTAAAGTTTCACCCTGTTTCGTCCTCACACATCTTGTCCTCTCCAAGCACACATCTTCCCAAAGCAGAGCTGTGAATGATCAGCTGCCAGGACTTGGCCCTCCCATGCCAGTCCCCATGGGAGGAAGGCAGAATGACAGCCTGAGGGCTGCAGGGAGCAGCTGGATTCACTTGCCCAGAACGTGGCTTGTTCCAGCCACGGCTCACAGCCCCAGGAAACAAATAGGCAGCTGCCTGTCATCCAGCAGAGCCCACACAAACCGTGGGGAAAGAGACCTGGGAACATCTCACTCTCAAACTACACGTTGAGGGACTTGGTGCAGACTCTTGATGTATTATGCACGCTTTACTTTTTAAAAATCTGGGAAAGGGGGCAAGACAGTTACTTGGGTCATACAAAAATAGAAAGTATTTCATCAAAATACAAAGCCCACAAAATCAGAGTGCTGGGCTGGGATCTGGGCAGGACTGGGCCTAGTGGGGTCAGCACATTTGCTGTAGAACAGGGTAGTGTTTTCACAGGTCAGTGGGAGCCAAACAACAAAACTCGGCTCCCTGATTTTTATCAGAGAAGCTCATTTGTGTTCCTGAGGAATTTTCCTACCAAAGGGATCCTTCTGGAAGCACTGCAATCCTTTGCTGAGACAGACCCTGCACGTCAGGCAGGAGCAGCCGTGGAGCTCCAACACCCACGTGAAACGTGGGCGGCTGCGCTGCTGAAATCCCTTTGCATTTTTGTCCTGTTCATGGTATGTGCCAGGGCACAGCTCAGCACCAGCATCCCTGCAGACCAGTCCAGCATCTCTGCAGACCAGTCCAGCATCCCTGCAGCCCAGTCCTTCTCTGGGCCCGGGCAGAGGGCACTGCTGGCATGGAATCCAGCCCACAAGCTGAGGCTGCTTTCCCCTTGTTTCGCCATCAAATCTCTGCGTTAGATGCTGTTTTGTCCTGCCCCTGCCCTTCCAGACACCCTATGAAAGGAAAGGGATGTTTTCCAGCAAGAGGGATGCTGTAATTAGTCAATTTGCTAATAAGCTGAAGTGTGAACGGCTTTCTGTGAGGCAGGAGGAGCAGCTGTCCCGAAGGCACAGCCCTCAGTGTCACCTCCCCAGCTGCCCAACTCCTGATGGATGAGCTCTCCAGGAGCGGTGAAAAGGCTCTGGTGACTTTTGGGGAGGGAATGTTTTTGTGAATGGATCATGACACAACCATGGCCTGATTACTGAGCTGAGCAGCTCCCTCCACCCCCACAAAAGCCATGTGTTAGCTGCGTCTGTCACTGCTGAGCTGTCACAGTACAGTCTGGGACAGTGCTCCAGTTTTCCTAGAGGATTCTCAGCAGAAAAGAGCACACTAGAAAGACATACAACATCAGAGCATGAGGCACGGTCTCCCAGGAGAGATGAGGGGGAATGACAGCCCACGGGGAGCTGCTGGGAGATGCTAGCACGGGCCTTTAGCGAGGGAGGGCCACCTTCACAGCCCAGGGCTGCTCATTCCCGATTATCTCTGCTGCTTGCGGGGTGGAGGTATTCTGACCTGCACCGCTGGCAAACCAGACAAAGTAAAGAAGAGACTGGGAGGAGAGGAAACCCCGTCCTGTACAGCCTGGACCCACCCTCCTCCTCCCTCTGCTCAGCAGTGGGGAGAGCTCTCTGCTCCCTTCCTCCTCTCTTCTCAGTGCACTCCAGCAGGCAGAGACAGACCGTGCCTGGCCCCAGCTGCCTGGAGAGAGCAACGAGGTCTGCACACATGAGACATGACTGCATCCTCCCTCTCTTTTTTCCTTTTTTTTAAATAGCAAATCCAGCAAAGCTCCAAGCTCTTGCTCACGTGCTGTTGTTTTTGCAAGTGATTTTATTTTAAAACCGGAACTCGAATTCTCCATTTGTTTAACAAGTCCCCCCATCCCCTTTCTTTTTTTTTTTAAATAAAATTAATTTATTCTACACAACAGTAAACTCTTCCAGACTCTTCCCTATTTACAAATTAACATTTTTTGCTTGCAGATCATTGCTTCCCCCTCCTTTTCCTATCCTTTGACACAGAAGGTGAGAAACAAAGCCAATAGCTGAAGGTCTGTAAGGCAGTGCTCCCATCCAGCCCTCTGGATCCCACCCTTGGGACCTTGGGGAAGAACCAGAGCGATGATGTCTGTGTCAGATCTGGAGATCCCCCCCTCATCCATTGTGTGTGTTAAACCATCAGCCAGGAGCATCCAGCCTCTCCCTGCTGCTCTGAGCTGTGTTTTCTTTGGGCTGAGGAAGGAGAAATACCCTCAAGAGAGCAAACTGTGCCCGCTGCCCTCTGAAGGGCTGTGTGTTTGGGGAGAAGGTGGCATTTGCTGTAGGAATGGGATCCACCAGCCCTCGTCTCACACATCCATGGGCCAGAAAGGCAGCTCTCACCGCACAGGAGGCAAGGAGCCTTGGAGACCCCTTCCCTGCCCTCCTGAAGCAGGAGGCACATGTGAGTCAAGTGCTGGGGATACGCTTTGCTAGCTCAGGAAAGAAGGCACCTAACAAATAAAAATTCAGCCCAACCCAATTCCAGGCAAATTCAAGGATTTTTTTTTTTTGAGGTTGTGGCTCGGCTTGTACCTCTTTGCACTAAGTGGTAGCTTCTAGCTGGGTATGGTGGGGTCTGCTCTACCTGGAGACCTATCCAGACACTCCAAAGCCACCTGGCACAGGTCCTGTGAGCACTGTCACTCCTGTGTCACTGCCACACGAGGAGCAGGAGTGCTGGTGCTGGGTAAGACAAGCTGTGTGAGCCAAACCAAGGGGCACGTGCTCTGTCTGCAAGCAAAGCTGTCCCTCTGGAGGGTCTCCCACCCCACACGAGGCACAAACCCTGGCCTGTAAAACCATCCTCAGGGCTTCCATGACCTGCTGGAAAAGAATCAACGTAGTGTTTTTATTCCTGGGAGCCCAGCCAAGCACCTGCAAGGCAAAGCTGTCCCTCACCTCTGGACACAGCCCCTGGCCTCTGCCTGACCCGCCCCCCCCAAGACATCCCAAATGACCAAAAACTGATGTAAAGAGGGGATGTTGTCATATTTTCCAAGGTTTGCCTTGAGAAATGGAAAATACTGCCCAGCTGTGGCAGAGAACAGGCAGAAGGCTGAGCTGATGCCCTTGTGGAGAGCTTAGGTTTTGAAAAATTGAGGAAGAGAGGGAGGAAGAAAGGGTTAGCCAGGGATTCTCTGTTGGTACAGCAAGGAGAGAAAGGAAACAAAGGAACAGAGAAAGCAGGACAGCAGGAAAACCCTTCCTTGAATGCAATTCATTAAGCTTTGGACAAAAACCTTCTTCTGTCAGAGGGTAGGAAGCACATGTCCCAGAGGGAGCCCAAAAGCCAGCCCAGATAAACTCTCAGGCCTCTGCAGCAGCACCCTCTCAGCGATCCACGTGTGCGGGAAGAGTCTCTGCATGGAGATGTGACATCTCCACGCTCATCCCAAAACGCCGGAGTCCCTCGGCAGCTGGTTTGCAGGGCGATGGTGCCAGAAGGATGTTGGCCATGCTGGGCTCTTGCCCCACAGGGGACATGCCAAGGTGCTTTGGCTGGAGGATGGAGCCTGTCACAGCTCCGGGTGCCATCCCACGATGGTCATACCCAGGAGGAGATGCAGGGAGCCCGGCTCAGCCCTGGGAGAGCTCTTGGTCCAGAGGGAAGGAGAAGAGGCTGCAAGCTCTAAAATGGCACTGACTCTTTCAGCCTCCCACACTCCCAGCACTGCCCCAACCCTGGGGCTGTGCCAGGTCCAGCTGGGACATTGCCCACCGCTGGCACAGCTCCCAAAAGCAGCGGGGAGCGAGGAGGACGTCCCGGCTGGGTCGCTGGTGGTGGCAGGAGGAGGTGGCGAGGCCGGTGCAGCGGTGAGGGGCTCGGCTGCCCCGCTCCCCCCACCATGAGCACGGGGGGCTCAGTAGAAGGAGTACTGGTTTTCCACCGCCCGGGTCCGGCTCCGGGCACTGTCAGCCTCGTGGTAGTCCTCGGCACTGGCAGCAGGGGGCTCCGGCCGGCGCTCGGCACTGTCGCTGCGGCTCCGGGGGCCCAGGGCACCCTCCAGGCGGTGGTAGGGTGCGGGGACCGGGACAGTGGGGGCCGCGGCCACCCCCTCAGCGGGCGGCGGGGCCGGCGGGCCCGTGGGTGCTGTGCTGCAGAAGTAGTGTGGAGGTGGCAGGTCGAGCCGGCAGCCCGGTGGCTGCGACACGAGGGGTGGTGGGGGGCCCGTGTCTGCAAGGGAAACAGGAGCTTGACCCCTCCGGTGCTGCGTGGGGCTTGGCCCCTTCCCTCTCCCTCGCTGGTACCTTCCCACATCCCGTCTCCATCCTTCACCCTGTTCTTCTCCAACCCTCCTTCCCACTCTCTCCCAGCATAGCAGGATGCTCCAAGCCTTGCAGACCCCTCTGCTCCCCTCCTTGCCCGAGCCAGGGGACTGACACCCACAGCCAGGGACAGGGGGTCACACCCACATAGCCCTGCTGCTGCGTGGTCCTCAATGCCCACCTTCAGTGGGTGAGACACCCACCTCGGCGCATCTCCATGGCCCCACACGTCAGCAGGGCGCTGCTTTAGGGAGGGAATCCCATGGATCTGTCCCTTTTAGGTCGACACAAGATCCCAGCCCACTCCTCACACCCAGCCCTCCCCATGCAGCCTTGCCCAGCCCTGGCACGTACCGGGCTGTGGGCTCTGGGCCACCACGTAGCTGCGGAGGGTGATGTCGGCCGCGCCGCCCGACTCCAGCGGGATGGGATGCGTGTGGAAGTGGCGCAGCATGTCAAAGATGGTCTGGAACCAGAGGTGCTGCACGTGGCACTGCCCGCTCTCGTTCAGCGACAGGCGCAGGTGCTGCAAGTGCAGGGGGCAGGGGGTGAGCTGGGGGTCGTGAGGGCGAGACCCACCCATGGAATCGGCAGGAGCCACCTCCAACAGCCAAGGGAGGTTTGCTCCTCACATAGGATTGTTATGTTTACCCTGCTGCAGGGTGTTTCCTATAAAACCCCATTTGCTGCAGCCCCAGGAGAGGTTCGGCCCCTCCTGGAGATGAACACCATAAAGAAACACACAGAGAAGGGCATCTGGGTACAACCAGGGAGGCTGAAGCTCCGATCCTGGGGTCACAGACGGCCTGGGGAAGCCTCTAGCCCACCTGAACTACTTCTTGCAAGGTGACAAGAACAGGCAATCTCTTTGCTGGAAAAGAGACCCAGCAAAAAACTACTTGTGGTTGGATTTTCATAGTACATCTGTGTACTTTGGGACACTGAACAGACAAGGGGAGGGCAGGGGAAGGTGTGCCAGGCTACACTGAGCCCCCATGGGGTATTTAACCTTATGCTCACATGGCAGGCACTGATCCAGTTGGGAAAGTGTAGAATGGCCTGGGCAGGGTGCAGAGGCCTCTTGGAGCACAAGGGCAGGTGGTGCTGAGGGATGCCTTGCCAGGGTGCAGCTCCCTGCAGAGCTGCTGTGTTTGGGGTCACCCACAGAGCCAGAAGGAACCTGAGGTGCTGGGCAGGGCTGGCACTAACATTCACAGAGAAGCAGAGGACACAGAGAAGCAGAGGACACCCACCTTGGCTTTCCCCTGGAAGTTGAAGGTCAGCACGTACTCCCCGGGCCGCGTCTCGCTCTGCCGGATGACGAACAATCCGTGACTCCGGGCGCCCCCGAAGAGCACCAGCTGGGCTGCCTTGATCCGTGACAGAGTCCCATGGAACCAGGGGAAGTCAGAGAGGTTGATCTCCGCCTCGGCCTCGCTGTCCTCCCCTGCCCGCAGGGACAGCAGGTTTTTAGGGAGCACGCGGACATCACCCCCTCTCCTCCTGCCCCCTCCTCTCCCTCCGCGCACCCTCCAGAGCGCAATGCTGGGGCTGCATCCTGCATGCCAGTACCTGTGAGATGCCCACCAGTGGTGGGGGAGGATTCCAGCGTCTGCAGGAAGCTTTCCAGTGGGACATGGGTGAGGAGCTCCCCCAGGGAGTCCCTGCCCCGGCCGTGGGGCATGGGGACAGCGGTGGCGGGGGTGGTGTTGTGAGCACTGGGCAGGGCACATCTGTCCGGTGGCCTGGGTGCATCTGCAAGGGAATTGCAGAGGGATGGATTCGTGGCTTAGCATCACCCACCATCACTGGGCAAAGCTGGGGGCTGTCCTGCTCTGAAGGCAACTGTGTTGGATACCCCTGGATCTTAGAGACACCTGAGGGCTAGGTTATGGCCCTGAGGGACTCCCAGACTTTCCCAGATGTGGTTCCTTACCGTCAGCCAGGAACTCGCAGCTGGAGGAGGTTGTCCTGCCTGGAAGACAGGCTCCCTGTGCACAGGACACCAGCTCAATGTCGTCCCCACTGTCCCTGGAGGAGAGCACAGACAGAGACACACACATGTGGCACCTCCATTCACTGGTGTGGAACGGGGACTCGGCCAAACAAAATTCCAGAGTGATCCAAGAGCACATCCTGATGCTCCCAGATTCCTCTCAGGGGTTACCACAGCACCAAGAACATGGAGAGGCAGAGCAGCCACCAAACAAGATGACTTTTTGGGGGTGAGAAACCAGCGTGGGAGGGATTAAACCCTTGAAATCCCCCACTACACAGGTCATGCTGGTCGGTTCCAGCTGCAGGATTTTGCTGCAGCCTCATGGGTTTGGAAGGAAGGCTGTTACCTTGACTCTCAGCACTTTGCTTTGCACCCACACACCCTCCCACCACCAACTTCCACCCGAGGGCGTTTTCACTTTCACCCTCTGCAAAGGGAATTGCCGACCCACGGGAATTACATCCCGAAAAGACACAAAAAAACCAAGCCAGGAGGCCTGAAGCAGAAGAGTGAGTGGGAATAGAGCACGGGAGCCACTCAGAGCATCCCTGTTGCCAACCCTCCCTGTGCACTTCAGCACCCTTCTTGCACAAGCATCCGACTTGCTCCACATCCTATTTTTATCCCAGCCACCAGCAAGAGTCCAGAGCTGCCCACAGCACTCGGCTGCTCTTGCTTCACACGGGGCCACGTGGGCACAGGCAGCGGGGAAGCGGCTGCGTCGGTGGCAACAGCTCCCTGCGAGCTGCTGAATTATTTAGTGGCCAGTAAGTGAATCAGCCACTGGGAGTCATTCAGCTGCAGCCAGTTAAAAACAAGAAGGGAGGAAGGAAACCAAAACCAACAGCGCTCTGCAGAAAAGCCGTCGCCGGGCGCTCGCGCGGCGGCTCCCGCACGCAGCCCTTGGCAAAAGCATCGGGAGCTGATTGAGAATTCGCTCTTGGCACCGCGCGTGTGCGGCAGTGTATTAAACAGCTCGTTATTATTTGCTCTGGAGTTCATCATTATTTGCTTTACAGTCACGTCCAGAGGCCGAAGCGGGCCGGCGCTGGGTGCTAAGCAAACAGAAAGGGCTGGGAGGCTGCCAGGGGCAGAGCGAGGGGCTGGCGCAGGGATGCCGGCGGCTCCTGCAGTGGTGGCTCGAGGGGAGCACGGCCCTGGTGCTCAGCTCCAGCTGGAAAACCAGCACTGAAAGATGGAGTGAGGAAAAAAGGCCTTTTCCCAGCCTCGCACCAGCAGCCCCCAGCCTCAGCATTGCTTCTTGAATTACAGAATCGTGTGGGTTGGAAGGGAATTTAAATCTCATCCTGTTCCACTCCCCTACCAAGGGCAGAGACACCTTCCACTAGCCCAGGTTGCTCCAAGCCCTGTCCAACCTCCTTGGACCCTTCCAGGGATGAGGCAGCCACAGCTTCTCTGGGCAATTCATGCCAATGAATGACAGATTTCAGGAAACAGCAAAAGGAGCAAAGATCTGGAGTGCACCAGTGCATCCTCCCTGCGAGATGCAGCCTCCGTGGTGACCAACCAAATGCCTCTCTCTAGCAGGAGGGGGCAAAGGCAGCCTGGAGGGAGCAAGAGCCTCTCCAAGCCTCTGTTCCAGGTTTGCTTGAGGTTTGCACAGCTACAAGCACGGGCACCCTGTTTTTCCAAAACTGTGCCAAGAAGGGCAGTGCCAGGGTATCCCCAGAGGCTGGGCCTGTCTGAGCCAGCCGAAGGGCAGCAGCACTGGGCACACAAACCTCCCTAACACAACTTGCTGCATGTGCTGGTGGAACAGCAGGTGGGAAGTTTTGGCTGAGTTGTGACTCTAATGACAAGATCGATGCCACTGTGATAGAAATACAAATAAATCAATTCAACCAGCAGGATCCTTAATATATCATGGATGCTAAGCTGGAAAAAAAACCCTGGAAAATAGCTCAAATATAGCATAAAAGCTTCAGAAGGTGGGTGTTAGGAACTTCCTGCTTTGAGGCTGTGTTCCCAGGTCACCTGCCTCTGCCAGGCTGAGGGGACGTGGGGCAGAGAAGGGTGCACAGGCAGCCAGTGCTCTGCACCCCTGGCAGACACAGGCTGCCAACTCTGCCCCCAGACCTCTGCTGGTGTGATTTGGGCACTTCCTGTGACAACCCAAGCAGCAAAAATTGCATCAGGGTACCAGCTCGTGCTCAGTGGTGAGGCACCACAGCCCGGCCCCACAGAGCCCCTTCCCCAGCAGTCCTTACCCGGGGTCGATGCAGTCCTGGATATCTGCCACCCACGAGTGCTTCTGCAGGGAGTCGATGGTCTCCAGGATGTACTCGGCCCCATTCTCTACCTGCAGGCAGTGTGGGATGGAGTCAGCTGTGCTGGGGTGCTGCCCCTCACCCCGAGGCAAAACACACCCCACAACCCAGCCAGACCCCCTAAACAGCACCTCAGCTGAGCAGGACAGGATCAGTGTCCCACCCCATCCCAGCAGGGGGATGCCAAGGAGTGACCCAGAGGATCAGTGTCCCACCTCATCCCAGCACAGGGGTGCTGAAGAGTGACCCAGAGGATCAGTGTCCCACCCCATCCCAGCATGGGAGTGCCAAGGAGTGACCCAGAGGATCAGTGTCCCACCCATCCCAGCACAGGGGTGCCAAGGAGTGACCCAGAGGATCAGTGTCTCACCCATCCCAGCACAGGGGTGCCAAGGAGTGACCCACAGAGATGCTCTGGTGTATCCAAGATGACCCCTGACCAAAGCTGGGGCTCAGAGGAAAACCCCACCCCACTGTTATCAGTAAATGTATGACAAGTTTTTTTTACAAGGTTTTTACAGCCTCCATGGAAAAAACACACCTGGCTGGCAGCATCAGGGGTGCATGGCACTGTGCCCAAACACAGACAGCATACCTCACTCCTGGAGCACCTCTGTGTCCCCCCAAAACTAGCTCTGCACAGGTATAGCAGAAGCCACGCTGCTCTCTGCCCCAAAACCCTGCCAGACCCCAGGGGTTTTAAACCTCTCCTCTGTTATCTTTTCTGCCTCTGGTCCATGAGGCTGCTGATTGCAACAGAGTGGGAGAGAAACACCCTTTCATAGGGGGAAAAAAAAAAATTAGGATGCAAAAGAGCCTCCAAACTGTCCAGCCCAAAGGAGCTATGCCTTTCTGGGGCTGGGGAGAACCCAGAAGCTCCACATCAGTGGACTCAGGTGCCGTGGGATGCTGTGTGCCTCTGGCAGGTTTCCCTGCATCCCTCATGGAGCCTCAAACATCGTGTTCCCGAGGTGGGGAAGCAGCCCTGACTCTGGGAGGGCATCGCATTGCCAGCTGAGACAACCTCCAAGCAAATTCAATTAATCACAAACAACTGAATCACCGTCCTGAAAACAAGCAGGGAGGGCAGGGAGCAGAGCCCTGGCTGGGGCTGAGCAGGGACCTGGACCCTGTCCTGAGCAGAGGTGGAGTGGAGTAGCAAAGATCCCCCTCCCCAGTTTGTTTAACCAGAAGAAAGGATCTTCTCTGGCTTTTTGAGGGCAAGGCATGAAGCTGACGTGGGAGATGGGGCTGCTCACTCATGCAGAGCATGACAGCAAGTGAAGCACGTGCAGGGCTTGGGTATTTTGCAAGCACCTGCTTGTGCAATGGAAAAAGCTGCATGTGCTTGGTGCCTGATGGGCTCTGGGGACACGCTGGCTGCTCATTTTTAGGCAATCTGGCAGAAACTGTTTCAGTGTGGCCTCCCCAAACAAAGCAGGGGCTTTTCCACCCATCGTAACCTGCGTGTTGTGTGTGAAGGTGGAGATTGGGCTCCACGTCACACAGGAAGAGAAACCACAGCACCCAGCTTGCCCACCTAACCTGTACCCCAGCACTGGGGAGTGCTTCACCGCCTCTGCAAGTCCAGCCAGCAAAGGGGAAATGGAAGAGCAGAAAGGTGTCCCAGCAAGAAGGAGCTGGGTAGAAAATGAGCCACGAATAATGGTGGGTGTGAGAAAAGAGGAACAGCATCCCGTGCCAACAGCTGGGAGGGGAGAGCAAAGCCTGACTGGGGGGCCCCATGCCGTGCTTGCTGCCTTGGCTCACTCAAAGGATTGATTCTGATCAATTCCCCTGTGGGAGGGTGAGAGCTGGGACAGGGCAGGAGCAGGAGGTACCTGGTAAAGCAGGCGTTTCCCAGCTGGCAGGGTTTGAAGCATTCCTGAGGGGAATTAAAGGAATGGCTGGAACAGTCACTGAGCTGTTAGCAGTGGGCGTGAAGAGAGCACGTCTGGCTCCAGAAGATGGGAAGAGGGCAAGCCCAGAATTTTCCTCCAGCAGCCAGAGAAACCAACCCTCACAGGCACCCAGGAGGCATCCCAGAGCTGAAACCCTCCAGCAGGGATCTGTCATGACCAAACCCATCTATCTGTTCATGCTTGTGACAGCCCCAGGGATAGGGAGAAGCAGTGGCACATCCTCGGTGTTGGCTTCGGACACAGTTGAGGTGGGACTCGTAAGGGGATCTAGAGACCATGACAAGAAGTAGCTGATGAGCCATATTCCAAGAGCAGAGACCAATGGCCAGTGATCAAAGCTGAGGGATGTGCTCAGCAGCTCCTCTCCATCAAAGGCTCTCTGCGCGTAAGGAGGACAAAAGAATGCGAGGATGCCTGATCAATTCAGGCATGACACCACGCTGCAAGTGTGTTGGAGGATCAGGCAAGAATTCAAATGGACTTGTCAAAGCTGAAGTGGAAGAAAAAGCTGAAACCAGCCTCCAGCTGAAGGACAGGGCGAGCTCTGGGCTCACGGCGATCACCGCAGGCGTGTGGGCTGGGGAACCACGACTCGGGAGCAGTTCTGCAAAAATCATCCTGGAGTTCCACCAGCCCACAGGCTGCGTGTGAGTCAACATCATCATCGTCAGGGTGTGAGGAAAGCAACTGCATCAGCTCAGGCTGGACAAAGAGGAAGAAGAAAGCAGAAGCAATCCTTCCCATCCACTCTGGGCCACGGTCCCATGTACACTTCGGGGCGTTCTCTCTCCAGAGCACGCAAGGAAAGCAAGGGGGACCTTGTGCTTGTCAGTCTGGAGAGCAGAAGACACTTGAGGTTGGCGTTTGAGGCCCAGAAGACAACAGCTGAATGAGCCTCCGTGCCCATGGTGGACAGTGACCACTGCTGAGGCTGAAGAGCAAGAAGCCCTTGGGGAAGGTGCCAGGAGAAGGCGTGTGACCTCGACAAGGAGCTGGATTTGATGGAAAGCCATTTCCCATGGGAATGTGTGCTGGGGCCAGGCAGGCTACCAGGCTTGGGGGCTTTCACAAAGCCAGGCTCAATTTCCCCCCTCTTTTCCTTTCACAGTTTCCTAAGCTTTCAAGCAGGTTCATTCAGCTGGGAAGCCTGGCCTCTCTGCTCTGCTGTGCCACACACTCCTGGGGAGAAGCACCAGGGAGAGAGGTGTTTGTTTAGCAGAGGTAGAACACAGAAATGCTCAAAATCCAATGGTCCATCACCATCATGGTGTCCAGGACCCTGCAAAATTCAGCCCTGATCTGCCCTGACAGGCTGTTGTCTTCCAGCAGAGCAGGAGGCAGCACTGAGCTAATTAATTGCATGATAATGGAAAATTCTGAAGAGAGACACTTTCACTCTCTGCTCATGCCCCCAGACTCATGTGTGGTTGATCCCCAGAGCCTCATTGGCCCCATAGAGCTGTTCCCATAGAATCACTGAGGCTGGAAAAGACCTCCAAGATCATCAAATCCAACCTTTGACCAGATGTCACCTTGTCAACCAGACCACAGCACTAAGGGCCATCCCAGTGTGTCAACGAAGCAGCCACCACTCATCACTGCTCTGGGACAGCAGCAGCCACAAAACCACAAGCAGCTGCACTAAGGAGCATTTTTCCTTGCAGGTTCTCTCTGGGCACTGATTTAACCCCTCTCCTGGTGACACAGAGAAGCCAAACCCCACGGTGAAAGCCGAACAGCTTGATCCCAATGATGCCATGATGATTTTTTGCCTTTTCTTTTATACCCCTTTTATATACTCTTTTATATAACTTTTATGTATTCTTAATGCTTTTAGCCCACATACTTATAATTCCTTAAGTTAGATAGCCTAGCTGAGACCCACTATTTTGTTAAACCAGGAGACCAAACATCTTGGAAGCCTCACAGTCAGGGGTCAGAATGCCCCAGACACCAAAGTCCTCTCTAGAACACATTCTGTAAACTAAGATGGGCCCATGAAGGGGGAAGAGTCCTCAGGATGGGGGGTTCACTTGAGCCTCACATTGGGGAATCTTTGGCAGATATGCTAATTTGCAAGGCCTGTAGTTGTGTGTGCTTTTCTGATGCAGGTGCATGCATTTTGGGGGTGCATTTTGGTGCATTCCACCAGGATGGAGTGCTGCATCTGAGGATCCTTAAATAGATACTGAAGTAAAAACCCTTTTTTCACTTAACCGTGTTTAGACCTTAATTTTAAGACCAAGAAAAGGCAACACCAAAACACCCCGGTGGCAGCTGCAGGAGGCAGGGATCCTGTGGGGAGCATGAGTGCTGTTGGCACCTCAGCTCTGGAAGCCAAGGCAACGACCCCTTCGGGGACTGAGCCGCCTGCACTGCAGGCTGCAGGTGCAGAGGGGGTTCCTGTAGGGACACACGCCCTGCTCTCACCTTTAGGACGAAGGTGTTGTCTTTGTCAGGCATCTCCAGGGGCATGGTGGTGCGCACCTCGATGATGGCCGACAGCGGGATGCTCACCTTGGGTTTGGAAGCCTGGGAAAAGCAAAAAAGAAAAAAAAAAAAAGGAAGAAAATAAATGAAAAGAAATCAATGATTTAAAAAAAAACCAAAAAAAGTCACTCAATTGAATCAAACTGTCCCTGGGGACAATGCAGCAGGGCTCTCAGAGGCAAGATCAGCTCAGCCTGTGTGGTTATTACAGGGGGGGAATAAACAGCATTGATTTCCCTCCCGTGCCTGATAACTCTGAGCTCTGTGAATTAAACCAAGAGGAGGCCCAGTGGAAGGCAGGGAGGTGCTTTTAACTGCCAAACCACCCTCCCTGCTCCAGCGCAGGCTGATGTGCCAGCTCTGCCAATACCACTTAATTCCTCTCCCTTTCCAGCCCTCTCCCAATGGAGAGAGCTGTGCTGTCTGATGGGGGATGCTTCCCATGCAGAAGGCAGCCCCGTTTCTCCAGCACAGGAGCAGCATTTCAACCGAGCAGCCACGACACAGCAGCCTCAGCCATGCAGGGAATTTTAATTACATTAAAATAAAGAAAAATGAATTTCCCCCAGGGCCCCTGGCACCCGCCGGAGCCTCGGTGGGGAGGCAAGACCCGGTGCCTCCCACACCAAGTGTTTGCTGAGCAACAAATTCCCCAGATATTTGTTTTAATTATAACAAATCCCCACAAAGGAGCTCGTGGAGCTGCTCTCCAGGGCTGGTCCCCTCCAGGGCTCTGGGATTTGGAGCACTGCAGCTGCAGGAAGCAGACATGAGATTTAGTCACCAAAACCTGCGCCTGGTGCCTTGGCTGCAGTGGGCGGGATGAGGCCAGCAAGGAGCTCCAGGCTGGAAGTTACCAATAATGGGCTCAGTTCCCATTTTTATTGGGAAATAAAAATAAATACATCCAAGACAGAACAGAAACTGCTTTTTTCCTTGCAGGATGTTTCGTTTCTGCCAGCCCCGGAGCCCCAGTGCTGCCTCCAGACACGTCTGAGCCGTGCACGGCTCTGCCCATCCCTGGGGAATTTTTCCATCTTGGTGTTTGCACAGGAGAAGGTCAGAAAGGAAGCAGCAGCTGCTTCGAAAGGAAAGGAAACAAGGTGATAATTCACCCCTGAGCCAGAGAAGGGTCTTAGAATCACAGAATGGTTTGGGTTGGAAGGTACCTTAAAGATCATCTCATTCACACCCCCTCCTCTCCAGGAGGGTTCTTCCCTTTAAAGATTTAAAGACATGGCCATAGTTTTTGTAGGGTCTATGCAAAAACAAAGCTGTGGGCTGCTGAAGCAAACAGCAGTTTTCTTCCAGCTGTGCCAGACTGGTGCCACTTTTACATTTGCCAGATGGAAAGCAAGATGGGATGAGAGGAGAAAGCTGTAAACCAACGCGGGGTGTGATTATAACAGAAGAGCAGACAATGTTCATAAAAGCTGCCATAAAATAATTTCAAAATTGATTTTTAGAGGCAAATCAAGATACACTAAAAAAGGAACCCCTCTACGAGCTCTCTCCTAAATGTTTTAAGAGCAGCAGTTGTTCCATTTTAACCCAAGTTTATTTTCTCTTTGGTGCAGCTGACACTCCAGGCTCCATCAGATCCTCCCTCCACGGAATGGGTTGGGTTGCAAAGAATCCTGTTCCACCCCCTGCCATGGGCCGGGACACCTTCCACTGTCCCAGGTTGCCCCAAGCCCCATCCAGCCTGGCCTTGGACACTTCCAGGGATGGGGCAGCCACAGCTTCTCTGGGCACCCTGTGCCAGGGCCTCCCCACCCTCACAGGGAAGAATTCCTTCCCAATGTCCCATCTATCCCTACTCTCTTTCCCCTGTGTCCTGTCCCTCCACACCCTTGTAAAATGTCCTTCTCCTGCTCTCTCACAGGCTGCCTTGCGGGCACCATGGACACGGGGTTGTTTCCTTCCAGCCAGGCCCCGTTCCCTGGGCTGGGGAAGCCCCCAGTCCAGCCCAGAGCAATGCCCACCATCCATACCCATGCTGAGCTGCTCTCCAGAGAGATGCACTTGAGTTTAAACTCATGTTTTGTGTTTATTTAAAAGGTGAGAGGCACAGACCAACACCAACAGCCCGAGGTTCATTTTGGCCTGCAGGCTGGATGGGTTTCAAGCACATTTTCCCATCCATTCGCACCTCAGCCACACAGCACCAGATCTCCCTCTGGACCAGAGCTGGATTTCAGCCCAGCTCAGCAGTGGAAACAAAAAAAGCCCCAAGCAAAACCCAACTGCTGCTTGAGTTTCTCATGAAAACAATAGCAGAGAAAAGCCAGGACTTACCTTTGGAGGGACATAAAACTCCAGGAGGAACCTCTCCCCTTCCACCTTCACCGCTTTCCGGAGCAGGAGGCGGCACTTCTGCCACTGCGAGCTCCCCACACAGTTCGTGTCGTCGGCCACCATGTAGCGCAGCGTCCCCTCCCTCTGGATGTCCACCAGCTCCACCTTGGACGAGGGCACCTTGGACAGGCGCAGCTTGTGGGTCCATTTCTCCCGAGGGTCCCCAGGCTCCTTGCCCCCGGCCGGCCACGGCTCCCTCTCGGCTCTGCGGCCGCCCGGAGCGGCCTCGGCGCCCGGCTCCGGAGAGGATTTGCGGTGCCACATCTCCTTCATTCCGTCCACCACGCACAGGCTCATGTTCCTCAGGGAGAAGCCTTTCTTGAACTTGGGCTTGGCAGCAGCGTGGATGGAGACGTCCTCCGAGCTGCGGGACTGGCCGTAGGAGGAGACCTTGCGAGCCTGCACCTGCTGGGCTGGGGTCAGGTACCGGCTGGCGCCCAGCGGGGCGTCCATGCTGTCCAGGGACTCCGTGGACGTCTCCTCCTTCCTCGGGGTGACCTCCCGCCCGTAGGGGACGTGGCAGTTCTGCAGCCCCACGAAGGGCACGATGTTGTACTTGGTGGGCGAGTCAGACACGAACACCCGGCTGACCTCCAGGCTGAAGATGTCCAGGAAGTTGGCGGTGAAATGGTGGGAGAAGGAGGTCTCTGCCCCGGGGGTGTCGTAGTGGGGGTTCTCCTTCAGGAACTGGCAGAACTTCTGGGCGAAGTCCACGGCGGCTGCCTGGGCGTGCAGCTTGCAGAACTCCCTCCAGTCGGGGAGCGGGGAGGAGGGCTCCTGGCACAGAGCATCGCCGTTCATGGCTGCCCCATTCCACCTGCCGCGGGCTGAGGGACAAGGACACGGCCTGAGTGTGGCATGGACAGNTGGACACCCCACCCTGCATGTCCAAATGGGGACATGGACATGGACACCCCACCCTGCCCCTCCAAATGGGGACATGGACCCCCCACCCTGCACCTCCAAACGGGGACATGGACATGGACAATCCACCTTGCACCCTGAAATGGGGGCATGGACATGGAAAACCCACCTTGCACCCCGAAATCGGGGCAGGGACATGGACAACCCACATTGCACCCTGAAATGGAGACATGGACACCCCACCCTGCCCCTCCAAATGGGGACATGGACACCCCACCCTGCACCTCCAAATGGGGGCATGGACATGGACACCCCACCCTGCACCTCCAAATGAGGGCATGGACATGGACAACCCACCTTGCACCCCTAAATGGGGACATGGACACCCCACCCTGCACCCTGAAATGGGGGCATGGACGACCCACCCTGTCCCCCCCACATGGGGACATGGATGTGGACAACCCACCCTGCACCCCTAAATGGGGACATGGACAACACACCCTGCATCCCCAAATGGGGGGGCATGGACATGGACAATACACCCTGATCCCCAAAATGGGGGTCTCCCCTTGCCATGATGCCAGAGCTGATCTGCAGTTCCAGTGCAAAGGAAAATGCTGTGGGAAAGTGTCTGTGTGTCGCTCTCTCTCCACCTCATCCACTAGGAAAGAATCTTGGCCCCGGCAGCAGCCATAAATTGTACTTATTTTACGATTATGACCATGCAAAAGCATTATTGATTTCTCATGAAACCGCTAAGGAGTCCCCGAGCGGAGGAGCCCGCGGGGATTTGCCTGCAGGACTCCTCTCGCTGTGTGTCTGCCTGGGCACGGCACAGCTCTCCACAGGGGGAGGGGGCACTGGGAGTCCTGGCAGTGCCCACCCAGGGCAGCACCCTCCCCTCTGCACCCACTGCAGTCCTTCTCATTCTCCATTCCCTATTTCTGCCCTGATCCTTCGCCACATCAATTTTGGGATTTCGCCCCCCCCGCTGAGCATCAGCTAACAGATAACTCAGGACAGGTCCTCAGCAGAGGCCCATGAGGAGGTGGGGTACAGCAGGAAAGAAACAGAAGCCAGGCCCAGGAGCACACCAGAAGCTGATGGGAGCTGCAGACCAAACTCATGTGCCCATGGGAGAAGCACCACTTTGCCCAGCCTCCACGCTGGTCCTTCTCTCAGTGGCTGTGGGACTGGCAGGGCACAGCCTGGTGCAGTCCAGTTTGGTGCTCATGCTGCACTTCCCAAATCTCTGCCTGGCTCTGGGCAGCCTGAACAGCCTCCCCTGGGAGACCCCAGCAGTGACTGCATCTCAAAAATCTTCTTCCAGTGCCAAAACTGCTTGTGGCCTGCTGGTGATGGTGGGCCTTGGCTGGGGCACTGCCGAGCCCATGACCCCAAACACCTGGTCCCTGTGTCCAGACAACCCCTCCTTCCCCCACTCCAATGGCAGCAGCTTGGCAAATCCACCTCAGCTGGGCTCAGACACAGAGCCCAAGGGTGCCTGTGGCTGCCCTGCTCCAGGCAGGGATTGCCTGTGGGATCCAGGTCTGGAAGGGCAGGACACTTCCCCTGGGTTTTGCTGTTCTCTATTCACAGAGCATCTCTTTCCCTAGATTTTGCTGCTCTCCATTCACAGAGCAGCTCTTTCCCTGGATTTTGCTGCTCTCCATTCACAGAGCATCTCTTTCCCTGGATTTTGCTGTTCTCCATTCACAGAGCAGCTCTTTTGCTGGCGAGGGATTACTCCTGCTAATAAACCACGTGCCGGATCCCGCCGGCAGCTTACACGGCCCGTAATTAATTACTGCTCGGATGAACGGCACAAACCACAGGATCGGGGTGGGCACTGGGGATTGGGATAACCTGCTCCTTATCCTCCAGACCCCAACCACGTCAGTCACCAGACTCCAGGCACCACCAAGCCCTGAAGGCTGTGATTCAGAGCAGCAGCTGTGGCCAGGAGACAGCTGCCGTATCCCCAGCACATCCCTATGGAGATGAGTTCTCTGGGAGCACCTCCATCCCAAGGAAGTGGCTCTCAACCACCCCCCTCAAACAGGGAGAAACCCATGCAGGCAACAAAAATCCCAACAAAACCATGATTCGTGTGGCATTTTCCCATCTTTAAGGCAGGGATGCTGCTCGGAGCCCTGGCTGTGCCAGGGAGGCATTGAGGGCAGGGTACACACGGACCTGCATTGGCCCCTCGCATCCCACAACACCAGCAGAGCTCCAGCCCCTGCAGAAATCCCTGGCAAAGCTCTCCCTAGCATCACAGGGCTTTCCCAGAGACCTGAGTAGGGAGCCATGCCAGCTGGGAAAAAACCCATCCCTGCAGTTAAGGAGCAGCATCTGAATTTCCCCAAGAGACATCAGCAAAGCAGCAGAAAATGCAAAGCTGTTTGTTACCCGCCCAGCAAATGAAATTCCTAATTATCCATCCATCACCAAGCAGAGGATTTAAAGACTCTGCCCTTTGAATTGAAAATTCACAACCCCAGCTCTGCCACGGCCCCAGGAGCTGCCCTGGCACCAAGCCACGGGCCAGGAGTATTTGGGCTCAGGGAGAAAAGGGAGATGAAAAGGAGTCTCCTGCTGCTCAAGCAGTCACAGCAAGAGCAAGGGAGAGGGAAGGGGTGCAAAGGGACAGCAGCAGAAAGGGGCTTGTGAGGGGAAGAGGAAGCCCCTCAGTGATGGGTTTATTTGCATCTGCCCGGGGTGTTGAGCCCCGGCGCTTTGATGGTTTCCCTCCCATGAATTTGGGGGAAAACACAGCTCCCCATCCCTTTCTCCAGGAGGGACTGGTGCTCAGTGCTTGCCTGCCCGAAACCAAAGCATGGCAACAGACTCTGAGAGGTTAAGGGGAAAAAAATAGAAGAAGAAGGGGAAAAAAAAGGGACTTCAAAAAAGATAAAGCCCCAAACAAAAAGCCTCAAGGAGATCCAGGCTTGGCAGCCGGGCTCAGGCTCAGAGACACGCACGCAGAGGCATCACAGCATCTTCCTTTCATCTGCATGGGGATGACAGACTTTAAAAGGCCAATTTATAAAAATGAAGCCTAGAGGAGAGACATCTGGCAGGTCTGAGGAGGCAGTGGTGGGGATTACTAACCTTGTGCCACGTATCCAACCCCCCTGCCCGGAGCACAGCCAGGAGCCCCCCGGCCAGGATCCAACAGCACAGGCTGGGAGTCGGTGGGGTGGTTTAAGGGCAGCCCCTGGGACTGCAGAGACATCCCCGCCCCTGCTTCACCTGATTTCTGCAGGAAGCAGGCTCCCAATTATCTGTGTAGATTTACCTTTAATCTGGGTGCCTGCACTCCCCTCCATACCAACAGCTCTGCCCCACTTCTGGAAATAACTTATCATGCCACAGACAGCATCCCCGGGCAGAGCGGTGAAAGCAGAGACGAAAATAAGCTCAAGATGAAAATAAGCAGCAAATCTGCAATTGCTTTTTGGAAAGGGCCATCCCCTGCCAGCCCAGCTTACTGAAGGCTGCAGCACACTCCAGGCACCTTTCTAAGGAGCCAGATTCCTTTGGAAGTGCCATGAGCCCACTCCAGAACTGGCTCAGGGGCCACAGCCTTGAGTCTCTGGCCTGGGTGACACAAGAGGACAGAAAAAATGAATATATAAAATGGGGTGGTTTGTTGTCATGAAGAAGCCATGGAGTGGCAACCACGGCATCAGGCTGGTGACAGGTTCCTCACCCACCTGCACGAGTCCCCAAACTCCTCCCAGGGCAGGGCTGCGCCTGCTGCCGCTGTAATTTGGGAAACCGAGTCAAGATTTAAAAAGAGATTATAAAAATAAAGAACTTCTGGGGTTTGCCAAGGGGAAACCCAGGCTGGGATGGCAGGGGAGAGCCAGCTGCTGGCAGTGATTTGGGACACCTCTCCCACCAGGATGTGCTGAGGCATCCCTTGCTCTGGGAGGGGGGCACATAGAATAATCTCAAAGTCAAAGCAAAGCTAACTGACCTCAAGAAGAAATGAAATTTAAACTGTCAGCAGAAGCGCAGGAGACCATAGAAAAACAACTCCCCGGTGAAGCAGGAGTCAGGGAGCAACAACAAAGCCACTGGGATTTGCTGAACCAGAGGCGTGGGGAGGAACCAGCATCTAATGAGGTGTTAATAACCCGAATGCGCAAGGCTGGTCATGGGATGGCCAGCACGGCCTGCCCAGCACGGCCTGCCCAGCGCTGGCTCCGATGGCTTTATTTAAGGAAACAACCCTAATAAAGAGATGTTTCTCTTCAGCAGGGCCAGGCTGGGACAAAGTGATCCGAAACTCAATGGGGAAAAGGGCTGTCCGGTGGAGGCTGTGAGTGGCAATCCCTCCATCCCTGCCTGCATCCCTCCACCTCCACCTGTGTGGGAAAACCACGCCAGGGAGCAACGGGAGAGGAAAAGGCAGCGCAGGAGGGTGTGCAGCAAAGCCCTGGCTCCTGGGGAAGGAGATCCCAGCCCAGCCCCGGCTGTCCCAGTCCTGCAAGGCTGCTCGGTTTTCCAGCAAGATCGATGCCACTCAAAGCCCCAGCTGGTCATCCCGATCCCGCGGGGATGACATGAGGAAACCCAGGCACCTGCTCCCCCAGAAAAGCGCCTGACCTAAGCGTGCCATGCCAGAGGAGATCCCCGAGTCACGAGCAGGTCGCAGAGCAAGGCGATACCCCCCGCCCCCCCCGAGGTGATGCTGCTGGCAGGCAGCTCCTGACACACAGGCAGCTCCCGAGGGAGCCTGGAGCCGGCCTGCACAGCCCCGAGGCACTGCCTGCCCTGGGCAGCCGGGAAACAGCTCCAGTCGGGAAGGGGACCGGCCTTGGGGACAGTGGGGCAGAGCGAGCAGGCTCAGACCGATGGCAGGAGAGAAGCAGGGGCACCATCCCTGCTCCTGCTGTGCAAGTGAGGGATGTATTGGAGCTGATCTCCCCCCATTCCACAGCTCGGACCTGAAGCAGGTGACCATGAGACCTGGACCGAGTGACCTCCTCCCTTTGTCACCTCGAGGACCCTTCCCAGCCCTCGGGACCCACCAGAGCTTTAACTGCACACAGGGCTGAGCTGAGGAAGAGAAAACCGTAGGGAACAAAAGCAGAAGTCACCTGCCTTGGGCCTTTCACATCTCCCCCGACCCCTGACCACAGCCCTGGGGTGGGAGAAGCTGATTGCTCTCCAGACTCCTCAGTACTCCGTGTACTATTTATACTCTTGTGATCCTAAATCAGACTGGCTGGCTGAACCAGATGGAAATGGAAACAATCTTTGTTCCTCTCATTTACTGTCCACCCCACTAAAATATTAACTGAACAGCATTTTGGCTTCAAATTTTATGGTCAAACCACCTGCCTTGAACCAATCCCTCAGTAGGGGCTTGCTTTGACTCCCTGCCCAGATGCACTTCAGGGTCCACCTGTCACCTGCAGCTTAGAAAACACTCTTCTGCAGTGAAAAGGCTCCTTGTGCCTTCTGGTGCCCAGTGAGGAATCCCTCTGGCCAGCCCTGCTCTCAAAACAGAGGCCCCAAAGCACTCAGCAGTGCTGAATGGCCAGGACAAGGTTTTGGGGTGCAGATGCTGATGGGGCACATCTTCAAAAGAGAAAATGGGCAAGAAATGACCCTTTTCCCTCTCTTGCACATAAGGGTGTCCCCACAGCTCTGTGTGATATCCTCATTCCATCCCCACAGGAACCAATGCTCCCAAAAATAAGTAAATGGGCCCATGAGAGCCCCCCAATAAAAACTTGAGCTTTTCCTCATTTCCCACTATTCTGACCATACCACAGGGCTGTTCCTCTCCCTCCCCTCCAAAATCCCCCGCAGTGGATGTTGTACCTCCTGTGCTGACAGCTGCTGGAAAATAAAGACAAGTTCATAGATAAGATCCACTGGATGTTAGATAATCTTTTGCCTCAGTAATTCCATCCAGCTTGCAGGGAGCCACACTTCCAGCTGGAGCATCACCCAAGCCATTCATCCTGCTGGGGACACTGGTGTGGGACCTGAGGGACACCTCAGCCATGGGGACAGGGTCCCCAGGGTGCAGGGACACAATGATCAGCAAAGCTTTGGTGCATCTGGGCATCGTGAATGCAGCTTGGGGTTTGGAGGCAGCGTGCTGTGCCTGGGAATAAAGCAGAGACACCCGCTCAATGCCCCAAAGGAAAAGTTAATGGGGAAAAAAAGAAATTAAAACCCCAGAGTTTTAGGTGAAGGGGGTCAGAGGCTGCTGCCCATTCCCCCTCACTCGGATGCCACCTCACGTGCCTGTCTCCAGCCAGAGAGCTTCCCACAGAAAACTCCCCAGTCCAAAGTCTATTTTTAACCACCACAATAGCAGAGCCTCCCCCGAGGAGCAGCACAAGCCCTGTCCCCAACCAAGCAATCTCACATTTCCCTCGCTAAGCCTCGATTTCCTTCCGCCCCTCAGCCCACAACAAAACCCTGCTCCTCCTCCTCCTCCTCCTCCTCTCACCTTCCCCTCCTCGGCAAACTATTTGCACATCCATCCCCCTGCAGGCTGTCGTGCCGTGGGTGCACAGTGTCCTGCACACCTGTTACACATTAACAGCCCTGGGACCTGTGGGCAGACCCTTCCTGGGCTCAGAAATGCTGAACAACGGGAGATTTATCTGCTCACCCCCCTCCCCTGGATGCACCCGAAACTCCGGGGATTTAAAGAGAAAGCCCTGCAACATCAACCCAAAGTGCAAACTCTTTCAAAGGGATTACTCTTGCCCCGGGGATTGCTGTGCCATGGAGGGGCTCCTTGGGTGTTTTTGGGGTGAGAGCTGGGTGGATGCTCAATGGAGCAAATCCTGATGGATACAGCACAGTCATCGCTGGGGATCCCCCGTCATTAGGTCAGAGAACCCCCCAAGATTGTTTTTCAATCACGGCACATCGTTAATGTGAGATAAAGTTACACAGTCCTGTAGGAAATTTTCTTATTATGTTTTTTTTTTTTTACGTTGCAGATCTAATTCCCCACACACATCACTGTCTCATACCCGCCTGCAAACAGCCTTAAACTGCTGCCTAATGGTATCTGAGCTGGGGAAATTCAATTCTACCCAGCGCCTCACCCAGGACTGCTACAATCACTGCTAATTGCTTAAGTGGTGTATTAAGCAAAATAAAAATTCCAGTGGGCTTTGACCCCCCCCCCCGCCCCAGATGATGCCAAAACACCCTGCTACAGCTGCCAACCCTGGCTGGAGATCCAACCTCAAATATCCTTTTTCCCTTCACTGTGCAGGGATGCTCCTGGGCAGGCAGAGCTTTGTACCCAGCACGGCCACGACCACAGCAGACGGACTCACAGGCTGTGTCCAACTTTGCCATCCCCCTTGCCAGGGTTCTTGGGTGTCACTGCAGCCCCTCTCCTGCCCCAGGGTCCAAATGCTGCCAGGTCCCCAGGATCCAGGTGCCAAACACTGCCAGGACCCAGTGGAGCAGGGCAGAAACATCCTCCCAGTGGGACCCTGGGGTGGATGCATTCTGGGTCCCTCTCCTGTCCCCCCATCTGTGGGTGTGGATGGATGTGGGGCTCCAGTCAAGTCTCATCCCAAACCCAGACCCTGCACCCAGCAAGCAGAATCTCCAAGCCCTTCTGGTTTTCTCTTTAGCAGAAATCAGGTGTGGGATGCAGTTTTCCCTTCAGGCATGATGTGTCCTCTGCTCCACAGTGATGGAGCCAGCTGGGGTTCAGTTTCTGGGAGCATTTCTCTCTGCCAGCCTCTGCTTGCACAAGGAAGTGGATCACTGAGCCAGGGACAAATCTCCAACCTGTATCCCACCACCTCACTGGCATCCACGGGCAGGGAAAGCAGCCGAGGTCAAGCGAGGGCACCCACAGGCAGGAGGGGAATGATGCCAGGAGCCCCGGGGCTGGAAGCACTGCCCTGGGGCATCCCAGCCAGCCTGAGTCAGCAGGGCCAGCAGATGGGCAATCATCATCTGCTTTCTCTGCTTAGGCTGGGAAGAAGAAGAGTAGGAAGAGGAAGAGGAAAGGCAGTAGCCAGCAACATCCTCATCTTGAAGAGACGGGTGTTCTACCTCCAAGGAGGAAGGACAAGAGGAGGTTGGACAAGACCAGCCTTCCTTGAGGGTGCCTGAGATGTGCTCACAGTCCAGAAGAGGGGACAGACCTGATGGCCCGGGGGGATCAGGCAGAAGAGGCAGCCCTGCAGCCAAGCAGTCACTGCAGCCCTGAAACAACTGAGGAACGCACATTTGAGGAAGGAGGTGATTTTAACCCCAAAGCCTTGACCAGACAGGGACAGGGACCAGGGCTGACTCACCCTCCTCGATGGCACATGGGAATGGTCACTGAGCTGGATGAGGCACCAGGCAGGGCAGGCAAACCTGTGTGCCTCCCAAGCTGCAGCTGAGAGAATCATGCAGCTTTTTCAGGAACCGTTCAACGCTGGCCCTGGGCTCCTCTGCTGCACTACAGTGATGGTGAGACACTGGGAAATACCACTGAAGGACACAGAGGCAAGGTCCGAGGGCACTCGCCATCCCATCTGAGCAGATCTCCTGGCAGCACACACCCACCTGTCTGTACAAATGTGACCTTCCCCCAGGGAAGCGGGGGCTGAGCATTTCAGAAGAGCATGTATGGTTTAAGAGCATGATTCCTATTTAGGAGCATGATTCCTATTCAGAAAGGCATCCCTAGATGTCCACGGTCCTTCTCCACTCTCTCAACAAACCAAACCAAAAATCCTCATGGCGGGAAGTTCTGAGTAATCACAGAATCATTTAGTTTGGAAAAGACATCCAGGATCATCCATTCCAACCACTTCTCCAGCACTGCCCAGGCCACCTCTAACCCATGTCCCCAAGAGCCACATCTACATGTCTGTTAAATCCTCCAGGGATGATGATTCCACCACTGCCCTAGGCAGCCTGAGAACCCTTTCAGCAAAGAGATTTTTCCTAATATCCAACTAAACTTCCCCTGGCATAACTTGAGGCTATTTCCTCTTGTCTAGTCAGTTGTACCTGGCTACAGCTTCCTTTCAGGCAGTTGCAGAAAGCAAGAAGGTCCCCCCTGAGCTTCCTTTCCTCCAGGCTGAGGACTCCCAGCTCCCTCAGCTGCTCCTCATCCACTCGGAGACACAGGAGCAGGGCCTGCGGGGGACTTTGGGCAGGGTGCTGGGTGGACAGAGAGGTTTTACCTCCTTTCCCGTTCCAGTTCACAAGATCCCCGAAGCACCGGCAGCGTGGCTCTTGCAGGTCAAATGCATAACTTCAACCGATCGATTTCCACACTGGAAGGAAGTACCAGACTGACTTGGAGGGAGGGACCTGGAAGGCAAAGGTTTAGGCTGTCAAGCCCTGGAGCCAGAGCAATATCCCCAGGCACATCTCACCTCCCCCAAGCTACAGTCCTGCCGGCCTCCAGCCTGACTTCACCAAAACCAGAAATAAGCAGAAGGGCCAGGCAGAAAGTCCCCCAAGCCTCCCAAGGGCCTTCCCGTGGCGCTGCCCAGGCTCAGCAGAGCAGGGCTGGAGGAAGCCCGGGAGCCGCAGCCGCCCCACGGCTGTCCCCGCGGGGATGGCAGGCACCGGCTGCCCGGGGCCGCTGTGTCCTCGGGGGGCCCCTGCCACCCCTCCAGAGCAGCCTGCACCCCTCCTGCAAAGCCAGGCAGACAATGCTGACTGCAAATAAGGGAGCATCCATGCGGGGGGCTGCGTGCTGCCCGTGCCTCCCCCAGCCTCGGGGGAAACCAAGCCGTGGCTGCAGCCCCCCAGCGCCGGGGGAAAACCCCCTCCCCCGGGGCAGTCCCCCAGCCCCGGAGCAGAACGCCGTGCCCAGGGCAGCCCCCAGAGCCGGGGGAGCCCAACCCATCTGCGCAGCCCCCGCTCCCCCGGGGCAGCCCCCACTGCCCGGGCGCACCGGGCCGAGCCGGGTCTGCCCCATCACCGCCCCCCGCCCCCGCGGGGCCCGGGGCCGCCCGGAGCGGCGGCGATGCTCACCGGGAAGGGGGGGATGACCCAGCCGGGTGTGTGTGTGTGTGGGGATGGGGGGGATGGGGGGGCAGCAGGCGGCGGCAGCCCCCGGCCCCGCGGTGCGAGGGGAGGGGGCGGCTCGGAGACCCTCCCGAATGCACCGCGCCGCAGCGGCGGGGGGCGGGACCCTCCCCTGGCTGGGGGGATCCGCTGCTGAACGGGGAGCGGCGGGGGGAAAAACCGGGAATAAAG